>ATSW01003610.1:0-23235 GCA_000444245.1 Botryllus schlosseri
TCGGAAAAGAGGCATAGTGATGTTCCATCAGTTTGCGGTGTCAAAACCCCGCAACAAAATCATTTTATAGCGACTTTAGACGAATTCATCAACGTATATATATAAAATGACTAATTTGGAATTTTCGGGGTCTGTTGGTGGATTGTGACTATATTGTCCCGATGTGTATCGTTACTTCGTATGAATAGTCTTGCAGTGTGGTGGTGTCACTTTTCTCATTTCCAAATATACGAGAAATGAAACGGGGGTCAGCCCAAGATATCACGTTGTGATACATCCGTGACGTGTGCATCGCAAAATCATGTGCTTTAGTTGGTAAATTTTGATTTATGGCTGGAAAATTTTATGGCCAACTTCCCTCAGATGTTACTAGCAACCCAGAGTGGAATCGCTGGCATTGTCACGCGCATCGTCACGCGGCCATTTGCGTCTGATCACGCCGATTAGTGAAATGTGCTGACGTCACATTTTCGATTTTGCTGATTCATCCTAGCACTGCTCGCATCTAAATGACTACTATAACGCAGAGCGAATGTTTGTAGTTGTATAATTGTATAATTGACTCCAGAAGGCTGCGTTTACAATTCGCTGCGTGTTTCTTCTTTTGGACGGACCGGCGTAACCGCGCCGTGCGGCCTTGTTGGCTGACGTACCACGAAGCCTGTCTATTGGACACGTATTCGATGGATCACACTGACGAATATATTTGTTTCTGTCTCCACGACTTGTAACTTTATTGCCTTACGTACGACAAAGTAACGGACTTCCGAATCAGCGAAATATCGTGAATTGAATGACCGTCTCTCATAGCCACGAGAGAGTACATGCCAAATTGTTATCTACGTTCACACGATAGAATATACGACTTACAAAGGTCTTATCGGGTTCCAGTTCAGATAATTATGTAAGGTTTACCAACTCCTTATCGAATAATATTTAAATGGCGTTATACCAATATACTCCGTTAAAACTACCTAGTCCTCAGGCAGTGACGTCACACGGATCTTGAGCTCCAACTACAGAGAGAGAGAGAGAGATATGATATTCTTTCTCGCCTGCACCATCGAGATGCTTTGGCGACGGAGTTGCGATACGGCCCCATGAGGTCTGCGCCCCCGTTTTTTTTCTCCTCCGTGCTATCCGTGATTGCTGAGCGCCTAGCAGGATAGCTGCGGATACCATTTTTCGAGTCTTTGGTATGACCCGGCCGGGGATCGAACCCACGACCTACCGCTCGAGAAGCCGGACGCATAACCATTACACTATCTCGCTCGGTTGATAAAATTATATCTAGTAGGACAGAGAAAAGCACGAATTTATCAGGTGCGTATCAGGTAAATAAACGTGTTCATTTAATTACTAATGAAACCATGAACGAAACGAATTTTGACAACAGATTATACATACGGAAACGAATTCTGTATTCCTAATGGTAGGTTAGCCTACATATCGCCCAGTGCTGCAACAGAAGAATCACTTTTTTTGTGACAAGCGAGCAATAACTTTGCTTGGTTCTGACTGCCTGCTTTCGTCCCGTTCATCAAAGATGATCGGCAGGCGATGTGGGGGTAAATCTTCATCCCCGTCCAAATATAGTTTGGCGATTTCGTCAATCGTGTCAGGAGTTTGTATTGGCATTGGAAACACCCAATCTACTATTGATCTCTGTGTCAACGTTTCGTTTTGTTGGCCACCAGATTTTTTTCTGGCATTTCAATACAGAGTAAAATGACTCTACAACAGCTTCGAAGCCCCCCATGTTTAAAGCTATGTCCAGCGAAATGCAAAACTCTTTGCCAATAGTACCAAAAAAGTCCTCATTTTCGTAAAACGATTTATAAAATTCATCTTCATTAAGCCGGCATCCATAAACCTCGTATCCGAATCTTAGTTGGTATTCATTTTCAATTTCAACATTTGGGCGAATCACTTCGATAGCATCCAAAGGTTTGTCGCGTTCTGCGGTTTCACATTCAAACCACTCATGGCGGCAATTGGCAAAGTCTTTAAACAACACCGAGTGAATAATCTCGCGCGACCTGATCCAAACTCGATCGCCAAGAACCGGATTCAATGACAGAGAGCGGTCTTTTTGATACAATGCTGCAAAATGTCTCAATGAGCATTGAGCAAACATACTCGAAAAAGTTAGAAAACTCTGCCAGTCCGTTCTTTTTCCAATGAACATAGCTCGTTGAGGATAAGGGCACAGTCTCGATCATCGCATTTTCAATTGCTTTGTGCGCGTCAAAGCAATTGGCGAGTTCGTGCGCAGCGGCTGGAATACACTTGTGGAATCGAATATTAATTGTCTTCACAAGAGCTTCTGCCATGTCGCAAAGGTCTTTGAGGCAATCCTCTGGACATCTTTCTATCCATGTATGTGTTGTGTATATTGCCGCATCTTTTTATTTTGACAACGGTTTTCGACACCAACCACCCTTCTAGCAATCCTTGACCTTGAAATTTACATTTTTCCGCATCCTCGTCAATTAGGTCATGCCAGTGGCGATGAAGCTTAGGGAAGATTTCGGCTTCAGGGCGTTCTGATCGGTCGAAATTCTTCAGTTCGTCAATTTTCATCAGTAGGATTTGTTCAAGTCGCGGCCAAATGCGAATGATGTCCGATATGTTCGTAATAATTGATTGCATTTTTACCATGACGTTCATAACTGGAGATAGAAATTCCAAGACTCCACATAGATCGATGACAAAATCGCGGCCCCTCACCTTAAATCTCCTTTCGTCACAATCATCGCCAAAGTTGCGCGTCTCATTGAAGGTTTCAATGAGCGCAGGATAATTTTTATATATATTTTGAAATTGGACAAAAGAGCTGCTGGAAAATCTTGTGTTGGAGAACGTCTGGATGACGTTCGATGATAATTGAAGCTTCTTTCCATGACTTTTATACTCCGCGTATCCCTTTCCCATCCCGAACATATGGGCAAATTCGTTGCAGCGGGATATAAATTTGGTGAACATAGTCTCGCCATTTTCTTCAAGACTCGTAAAACACAAGTCCATCCAAAGAGCCACATCCCACACTACGACAAAATACCTCTCCGATTGCGCTGTCATGCAGGCGTTGGAGTGCGCAGCTGAGAGCAAGGCTTACTCAAAGCCTGAAGCAATCACGTACTGGCCGTCTGCTTGATGAGACACCAGTCTGGATAGCATGTCCGTCTCAAGGTTTATGTTGCATTTCAATGCGTTTACAACTTGTTGCGCAAGGTCAGCTGCAGTTCCACCAATAACCGCACCGTCAGAGGAGGCACTGTACACGGTGGGTGCGGCAATCGGTATGGACATTTTTTTCCTTGCACATGGTTGATACCATTACAGCATGGTTACTCGTTCTTCGAAAGTGAAAGAGCCCCGTCCTGGTCCGGGTTCGTCAAATTCAGATTTGAGGCTACGGTTTCGGTCGTGATGCGCGATAGAAAAATGCTGCGTTTGGAATGGTAGACCCCTTGATAGCTCTCAGATAAAACTCAGTACCTCAACAAGCGATGTTTTGCCACGTATATATCAAACACAAGATCAGCCCAACATATAGCATTAAAACAAATGAATTCATATGCTGTTGTCCCTTTATCTTAATGTGAGAGAAATCGAACCTGTGCTGGGAATTAACGAGTGCATCATAGTTAGGTTGACAATGTAATGTTGAGATACGAAGCAGATTTGACAGATGATTATCTGCAAGAGAGGATCTGTACGTAGATTTGACGAACTTCATTACCGAGAATGTCTGTTCACATAAATAGGTTGATCCGAAGAGAACCAATATTTCCTGAGCATGTCTACTTATGTTTGGAATGTTTTCCTCCTCGAGGGACGAGTAAAACTCCAGCAGTGATGCTGACTTGGAAGTGCTCTTCCAGTACTGTGTCAGATTGCAGGTCAATGAGTTCCATCTGAACATCACTGGGTGCATTTCCCACTCTACAGGAAAATGGAGAGGAAACCAGGTGCATTTCATCCTCAATCTTATTACAATCAGCAAATCTTCTTAAAAACTCAGACTGAAAATCACCACACTGCAAATCACCTAACATGGATGAGTACCTGCTGAGAAGATTAGCTGATAGTTTGGCCTCTTTTAGGGTTTGCATGTGAGTGACAGTGCTGTTCTGTAGTTG
The DNA here is from genome assembly GCA_000444245.1 of Botryllus schlosseri. Taxonomy (NCBI): domain Eukaryota; kingdom Metazoa; phylum Chordata; class Ascidiacea; order Stolidobranchia; family Styelidae; genus Botryllus; species Botryllus schlosseri. The sequence goes on from ATSW01003610.1 coordinate 4,146, forward strand.
ACTTGAAAGAAATTGTAACTTTCTCATGAAAGCTTTGACCAGGTTATGCATTTCATGAATGAAAATGCCTTGCCCAGCAGTTTAGTGTTGAGCTGATTCATCAATGCCATTCTATCAACAGCAAATGCGAAATCTGCCATCCATTCAATATCTGCGAGCTCCGGGATGCTTTTGCCTTTCATCTCACAAAATTCTCGAATCTCTGCTTTCAAGTCTCAAAATCGTTTCAGCACCTTTCGCAGACTGAGCAATCTGACAGCTGTATGGTACATGATGTCACCATGTTCATTTCCCTGCTCCTCTAAAAGTTCCACGAACTGCCCGTGATGCAATTTTCGTGCTCCGATAAGGTTAACCCAGGGGTGGGCAAACTTTTGAGCTCGCGGGCCGCATTCAACATTTGAATCCATTCGCGGGCCGCACTATATAATATTGCGATTATAGACCGAAACGTAATATTGGTATTTGATTATATAATGAGGACATGGAGATGCTTATTTAAAAGAAACCAAGCATATCTTTGATGATATCGTACATGCGCCCGCCAGAAACAGTGGCGAGATTTCATAGGCTGGTCGACCTCAATGACCAATTTGTCAAAACTATAGAGATGAAAATCGGTGGTCCCTATTCTTAAACAAGATTGAAATTTGAATCTGTCAGCGGCGATCTGTTCATAGATTTGCTAATTCCACTTTTGGTTTAGTTTCAGGACACACAATGCTAACAGCATCATAAGCATGTTAGCTTCAGACACGCTTCTAATGTGTGTAGATAAAATATAAATACCCTAATTCTACGCATACAGAGAACGAATCTACCTAAAACAAACGCGAATCGTTTTTTATAATCACATCAGTGAAAAAATTAAAACTGGAGTGGCCAATCTGAAATCACACTCGTGATCCGAATTACGTCAATCTCGTTTAGGATTTCGGTGATTTTTAGCAGTTTAAACCATTCAAACTGCGTGAACTTTAATATCGGGCTGTCGCGCCAGACATTAATCATAAAAAATATTATAGGAAGTATTTACCTTAGAACAGTGATTCTCTTACTTTGCAAGACACGCTCCCTTATGATGGTGAAAGATTTTGCGTACCCCTTATCGTCATATCACCAAACGCAACCAGGATGCTAGCAAACCTAACGGGTAATTTGATGGCATGGAAGGCTACGGCTGTGGATGAGAGATTTTTAAATTTGAAATTCAGGCTAAATACAGAGCAACAATTGTGAATCGGAGGTAAATCGCGCGGAGCGCGAAAATTTTTTTCAGTTGATCTCAGCCTCGCGCCCTTCTTCAGATGCTTGCACGCCCTCAAGGGGGCGCGCGCCCCCAGTTTGAGAATCACTTTCTTGAAAATATGATGGTGAAATATACTAAAAAGTTTAATCATGTCCCTGCGTTAATTCGATTTTTAGTACGCATTTTATCAATATTTTTAATAAGTTTCTTTAGACTCTCGCAGGCCGCACAAAACGGTGTTGCGGGCCGCATGCGGCCCGCGGGCCGTAGTTTGCCCACCCCTGGGTTAACCATTGGTTAAGCTTTAGCACCGACTTGCGCAACGCATGCTGATGTATGATGCAATGCATCAATGTCAAAGTATGTCCTGTTCCGTGTTCAGTGACTGCGTCTTGGATCTGTTTCAAAAGTCCGACATTTTTCCCCGTTAGATTCGGACAACCATCACTTGTGACACTTACCAGTTGGTCCCATTTCAGTCCAAGCTTAACCATGCATCTACCTACCTCTTTGAACATCGCTCCCCGTTGTGGTTCCTTTTATTGATCTTATCGCGTGCTCTCTGTCGTGGGCACGTTCTTCTTGGTCCGCGGCTCGGTGTAGGTAACCGTTGACACGTTAGCGTAAGTCTTTTATTAAAACAACTTGAACAACGGCGATGTTCGTCCGACGGTGACTAGAAAACGACTGCACAACAGAGTGCGACACAACAAGAGGTGGCCTGTCATGCGAATCAGCGAGGGTAATAGTAATCAATCGAGGCAATAGAGTAATCAATGAGCGGTTACGCTACAAGAGCCCCCTGGTTGGTGAAGCTTTGGGATATTATAGCCAACAGTAAACGATTCAACTACAGGCGAAGTTAAAATTCGAACACGAATACGATACTAATGTTCTGACGACTAACGAAAGCGTGGTGGGTGTGGTGGCAAAGCTATATGATAAGTTCCTGTATTTACGTTGGTATCGTTTCACTCTATTTTGTATAGGACTAGTAATTAGCGCCAATCATTATTTCCTCGTGTGCCTTGCGTTGCATTTATACCCTGTGTTCTGTCATTTACTGGTCCTTCGTTTAACTGAACTCTGGATCGTGTCGCCTGTCTTAACGTTATTCTGCTGTTTAAATACTGATTTCATATTGCAANCTCGTCGTATTGAGTTATTNNTCAAACAAGATCAAGAACATAACAATTGGTGTCAGAAGTCGGATTCATATTTATTTCTGCGACTGAGATGCATCATGGAAGCAAGTATATTGAAAATTCTTGAGAAGCAGCAAGTGATGCTGCTTCGCTTCAAGAGATTATGGCACAACAACAAGCAAAGCAGCAAGAGAATCTGGCTCAACAACAAGCGAAGTAGCAAGAGATGATGGTGCAACAACAAGCAAAGCATGACGAAGCAATGGCAAAAGTCATGACAGAAATGGCACAATTGACGCAGAGGTTGAATCCCGGTGCGTCAACATCTGAAGCTACCGCTCCCAAGTTTGATTCGTTCATCAAATCAGAGGAGAAATGGAACCAGTATCTGCAACGATTTAACCATCACCTAGCAATTTACGTGATTTCCAACATGGAGAAGAAAAGAGCGTGTCTACTGTCATTGGTCGGACCTGAAACGTGCTCGCTCCTACGTAATTTGTTTGGTGCTGCTGATGTCAGTGCGCAAACCTGCGACGCGTTGACGGAGAAGTTTTCTACACACCTCAAGGGCTCAATTCATGTGCAAGCTGCAAGGTACGAATTTTACAATTGCAAAATGAAACCGGGCCAGTCGTATGCCGATTGGATCGCTACTCTTCGCGGAATCTCCAAAGATTGCAACTTCACATGCTCAAGAGATGGCTGTGATCAGAGCTACGTTGATGAGCAAATGCGTGATCTCATTAAAGAAACGCCGCACGCGGATGTGAGACGGCATTCTCTAACACAAACCAATCCATCCCTCGACGACGTTCTCAAATTAGCCGCTGATAACTGATAGGGTTATCCGGGGTGAGAGTAGCGTCAAATGACGGGAAGTTATCAGAAGGGGAGAAATCCTTCCAAATCCACCCAAGGCAACTTCCAGGAAAGACTGAAATCCTGCAGCCGCTGTTTCATCGATCACCAGAGAAAAGACTGTCAATATCGACATGCAGTATGTCAGAAATGTGGTCGTAAAAGTCATATCAAACCTGTGTGAATGTCTACCAAACCTAGTATCACGCAACAGGTCACATCCGTCAATTTCTGCTCAGTGCCGCTCCTCTACTTCGACATTGATCAACTATATCGACGCGTAGGAAACCAGCTCAACTCCAGCATCAACGGCATTCCGTTGCCGACACAGTGCGACACTGGTGCACCCTCCGCCATGGTGGGATTGACTGGGTGGGTACAAAACCTTGGGCTCTAGGATACTCTCAGCATACCATTGCTCTTTCGTAGCGTACGGTGACAAGCCACTGAAAGTGAAAGGTATTTGCACTGTAACCGTGCAGGTGGGTTCCGAAGTTCCGAGTTGGCTTAAGATTGGTAGTTCTCGACGAAAACGTGGGCAAAAAACAGTTTTGGTCTCGATTGGAGCGATGCTTTCTCCATGACCGCTAAGGGAACGTCTGCTTTGGATGCAATTTCCTCGCAGATGGTCAAATCGCAATCATGTAATACTTTTGACATTTCTGATTCGAACGACAAATTGGTATCTTTTCAGTTTTTGGCTTCGCGGACCCCTTTTGACCGTCGTCAGGGACTCTCGCGGACCCCTGAAGTTTTAGTTCAATTTTAGCTCTATTCTTCATATCTGTCTTGTGCAAATATGAACTGTAGGCTTGTGATGAATAGCAAATTAATGATTTTTCATGCAAATAACATCATACTATTTATGTAGAAATTGGTAGACTTTTATTATTTCAAAGCTAATTTTGCTGCTGTATTTTTTGAAGAAGGCCTACGTGTTGGTGTCTTGAAAATCCGTGTCTTCGTTTTGATATGAACGAAGAGTGCCGAAAACCATTTCCGCAAAGATAGATGGGGGCTAATGCAATATTAACGCATAACGCTTCGACGATACTTTTGGTGCGATCGCAACATTTATGGCACCAAAATGAAGAAACATATATTTTATAAACATATCACGTCCAGCGTCTAGCGCAGGGACGGGCAACAGACCGCGGGCCGGATTCGGCCCGCGACGGCATTTTGTTCGGTCCGCAGAGAGCTTCTACCGTCAAGGTAAAATACCAATCTAAAAGTATAGACAAATTTTATGCGCCAAAGAATGGATCCAAGTTTTCCAACCTGAGAGACTGTCATGAAACTACTTGTTCTGTTCGGTTTTACATATATATTTACGAGCAAACATTTTCGACCATGAACAATTGAACATCAACAAGACAAGGCTGCCGCATACCAATATAACTGGTGATATGAATCTCGGGGTTGGAGCGTAATGCTTTGATAGCAACGAAACACTCCTTGTTCATCAAAAAACCAGCCTTGTCGATAGGGGATCCGCAATCAGAATGCGCCAAATCTGATAGCCGAGCTTTAGGACCATGTATATCATTGTCCGATTTATGACGGGTTTCAGCCAAAAATATTCGGGTTCATTTCAATATGAATAATGAATATACTATTCACTTGTATATTGAAATTCTGTGCCTCCAAGAAGCTGTTCAAATAATGGTTATGTCTATCACAGGATAAAAAGGATTTTGGGGCGAGGTTTCAATCCCTGCATTGGGACAAATTAGGGAAATAATCCGGAACTTTTTTATTTCAAACGACTGTTCACTAATTTGATGAGACTGACAACTTCAAATCGAGAAGGTTGCGCAGACATTACGAAGTCACCCTGATTGACGTTACTATCTCCATATTTTCACTTTTTCCATAAACCCCAACAAAACGTCTCTAAACAGCAATATGTTTGTATCAGCAGGTTAATGGAAAATTGGCAATGAAAATGAATTTCCACACTACGATAGTTCATGTCAGACGATTATTACGATGATATGAGTTTATGAGGTTTTAGCAGTTGTTGTGCGAAACTGCCTCATGCTTTCTCAAATAAAAAAAATGAAAATTAGAATATCAACCATACTAAAAATTTGGAGGTCTCGCGGACCCCTTGAAATTGCTGCGCGGACCCCCGGTTGAGAACCGCTTGTCCAGACCCTGAGTTTGACGAACTGGTAATTCGTGAAAACGCGGAGATAGTTCACGCTATTAATATGGCATTCGATGGCTTACCGTTAACTCGCAATGAAATTCGCGACGCGGCGCTGAAGGACAAAACCATGAAACTAGTAAAACTATCTGTCACTCATGGTAATTGGAATCCAAAGACGTACATTGATGATTTTTCTTGGTTTTCGATTCGCAAACATTCGCTTTCTCTGCACAAAGACATAGTCAATAGTCATGCTCAATATTGATGGTTTTCAGCGCGTGAACTCAGTTCACGCAGGTACGCTATCATGTCTGAGTTTATTGGTCGCCGATTTTCTAATTCGTTGCATTTGCATTTTGTCAGATGGTTTAAACATTAAAGCGTCTAAAGGAGACGCTTTGCTAGCGTGACATGGACTAGCATCGAACAGGCGGCCTTGGAAGTAAAATCTCTACTGCTACCGGTAGTCGTTACTTCCAACATTTGGTACGCAGAGCCCAAGCGGCGAAAGTAATTCTGTGATCCTTGAGCCGACAAAAGAACACAAAAAAAGATGAAGGAGTGAAAAGGAAGCTAATGTGAAGAACGGGATTTCGATCTCAATTCCGAAATGCATGAAGTTGAACGCTTGTCCATTAATTAGCTAAATAAAACATCAATGTCGTCATAGTCAATTCATGGTCTACTTTGGACGACGTCACAAAGATGCGATTTTTTTACACAACTCATAACTAGGGCTGGGCGCAATGATTCGAGTACTCGAAACTGAATCGAGTATTAATTTTAATGATTCGAGTCGAGTAGTAAAATACAATTTTTCGAGTACTGAAATTACACGCTCCTCGTCACTGAAAGATAATTTATCAACGAGAATTACAGTTTCGATACCAATTTTCACTGTGGAGGCCCTGAAACCTGGATTGCTCGTATCGTGGCGTACGAAACATAGTAGAAAGCTACGTATGTTACTGGAAATAGCACATTTCNGAAGTCATGATCATCCCACAACATNGTCACCAGGTGCNATGAAATCGGTATGGTCGAAAAATACCAAAGTATCTTTTATGAGATGGANAACAGGCATTATATTCTTTGTTGTTACATAAAATATACATATTTGAACTTTGACATATTACATTCGTTTATGACGTCATAATGACTGATATTCGACTACTCGACTCGAAGCATATTACGTGATTCAGAATCGAATCACTCATGTACTCGATTTTGCCCAGCCCTACTAGTAACTAATTAGTTGATAAAACATCAACGTCGTCATAGTCAATTCATGGTCTACTTTACACCACGTCACAAAGATGCGATTTTTTTACACAACTAGTAGTAACCTGCAACTCGTTTCGGACATATAATATTGAGTTTGCGGAGCTGTTCTCCGATTAGTTGATATCATTATCGATGTAGTGGAGTAATTTGGCTACTATATAATTTATTTACTGCGTTCACCAATATAATTGACAACCTTTGTTACTAGTAACTTTCAAAGAGTAAGCTAAGTCTCGTTTCAGACAGATCGTAAATGACAAAGTTGCGGAATTTTTATCATGTTTGTTCCATATTATTANTGAAACAGTGAAATCATTGACTGAACACGTCGGAATGGAAATATCGTTGTGGCGTATGTTCTTCAGACACGATAGACAAAACGTACATCCAATGTGACGAGTGCTTTCAGTGCACGCATTTTTCCTGCCTAAAAAATTGTGACAGAAGCTAATAAGAGGCTGTGGGAAAGGCAAGATTTTTATTGTAAAAAGTGCAGTTTCAATGGGGATGAGTACGACGTGGAGAAAGTGCTCAACAGAAGCGACAGAAATGTCACTGGAAGGAACTGTCTACACACAGTGGCAACCAGGGAGGAGATGTTAATGAATATTCACGATGTACGGCTTATCTCAGAATTTTCTATTCCTTCCACTCAAGTAGGCACAGAAGATGCGGTATTTCTCCACGTGTGCTGCTGCGTTATATTCACCTCGGTCGTCAAACCCTGATTGTAACTGTTTCTACAGAGCACTCTATTTGCGTTTATATGGCTCTGAGAAATTCCACTTGCGTCTTGAGGCTGGCTACAACTTTAGAAATTCTGTAAAATAGTAGTAAGTATATCGATTGAGATTTTGACTCCACCTTACAGAGAAATTCTTCGTTCAGCCNGTGTACACAATGCTAATGACAGATCCAGATTTGAAAACCAAACAGCCAATTAATCAACAGCAAATTCGAGACCAGAAAAAAATACAGAAGGCAAAAGAGTTTAAATCAAAGTTGTCAGCAGAACAGGAAATGAGGTATCGGACGACTATCAGCAAGTATTTGGCATGATTAGCAATCGCCCCTATGTACAATCTTGTGCTATAGACAAGGACGAACGTTCTGCGCTACTCTGTACATACCAGAACAAATTGCCGATGTTAAACGATTCTGTTTTACTGGGGATACTCCGCTGTCAGTCGATAAAATATATAATCTTGGGAAAATATACGTAGCAGTGATGGTGTTTAAAAATCTGAGCATAATGAAAAGAGGGGCCAATCTCCTATATTCCTGGGCCCAACATTCCTACATACGAAATCGTGCAGGTCATCATTTTCTATATTTGCTAGCAAGTTGCAAAAAAGGAGTTTCCAGATGCAGATAATTTAATAATTGGAACCGACGACGAGCGGGCAATGTATAATGGCTTTTTGGATGGCCTGCCAGGTGCTTGCCACATTCTCTGCTATAGCCACATGAAAAAAAATATTCCTGATCATTTGATAAAGAAAGATCGGGACAAATGAAACAATTCGAAGAACAATAATAGAAAAATTTTTCTGATTGATGAAATCATCCAGCCTTGCATCTTTGTCGTCAGCGGAAGACGCAATGAGGAAGTACTGCAGGGAAAACTGCCCACAGACACTTCCATACTTCGATTCACTCCTCGCCAGGGCTCGCGGCAAGGTTTGGGCGTCAAATATAATATTGGACCGACAATCGAATTCCGAAGNACTGTATACAAATAATAATTGTGAAACTGCGAATTTTATGATCAAGGTACAGACACAATGGCACAAATGTAAATTAACTAAATTGATTGATCTTCTCCACAAAATGGTCACGACCATGTATTTGGACGTTCAGAGAGCATTTTACGATCATGGCATGTATCGACTGAAGGAACAGTATCTAAAATATGAAACAAATTTATACGAATGGGATAATAAGTCGGAAAAGGAAAAACAAAAGGCATTTACTAAGNTTCTTGCGGAACCAATATTGGCCGTGAACGCTCTGCATGTTTCATCCGATGGGAAGCTACGCGTCACGGGTCCTAATAAGAATGCCGGATCAAAACCCGGCCGCAGCTGCAGAAAGAGAAGAAAATAGGAATTTTCAATTGATATCATTTTAAGGTTTATATTTTTTGCTTATAATTGATATGTTCAGGCCTTTTCGGAATCAGCATTCCGTGGCAGCATTCTCTCAAGCATCTCTCGTTTGCTTCGACACTTCAATTCCTGTGATTAGAATAGCAACAACTATAGTTACTGACTGACCGACGTGTAGCATACCGTATGCACAACCACAGTTATAAAATATTATCTATAGGCCTACAACACAATATTGGGAGTCGACAGCATAAGAGAACAATGTTTTTCAACTTAGTTTCTAATTAGAATTACATAATAGCATTGGCCATAAATATCTATATCTACACAACAAAGAAGCTACAATTAGGCTTATAGGAAATATCAAATCGTAAAAATCTGACTTACCCAATAAGACCCTACTCCTCTACGCGCTAGAGTCGATCTCGCTCCACGCATCATAATCATTGGCCCACTTGTATGGCTTACGACCATACCACGTTGAACACACCCGACCTCCCCCGCTGTCTAATCAAAATACATATCACACGGCAGTGGTGGTGGTACAGAAATTATGCTTGCATAGTATTCGGTATTAGGTAGGAATGATCGATAAGACCGTGAAGGTCATCTAGTCTGATCAGACCAGCATCAAACAGGTACACTTGACTCTAAACAGTCTGCCATATTTACTAAACTCAGTGGACGCAAACGAAGCACTATGACATTGCGCCTAGCATGCGAAATGGAGAGATAGCGCAGTGGTAGAAACCGCGGCTTCAACACCAATGGGTGCGGGTTAGAGTCCGTCCGAGGTCGACTTCAGAATTCCGATACCTCAGTCATTGAGGTTTACCTGCGCGATACCGGATTACTCTAAAACTTGAACACACCACGAAAACACTCCAGAGTCCAGACTTGATACCTGAGCACCAGAACAATGTGGGAGAGTGATACCTGCGTTGATACCTGCGTGAACTGCGTATATCCACAGGGCCTCGTCGATGCGCATTCGAAATATCCTTTAGTTAAAGTAAAGTAATGAATATCGGTTCTACCACAACCTCGTGTGTAGTCAACGCTTTGAGGGAAGTCTTCTCTATTGAAGGTTTGCCCGTAACAATTGTCACGGATGGTGGACCGCAATTCACATCGGATGAATTCGATACGTTTTGTTCTAATTTGGCAATCAGCCATATCGTATCACCGTGTTTTCACCCTGCCTAGAACGGGGAAGCGGAGCGTTTCGTCCAGACTTTAAAAGCTGGATTAATAAAAAATTGCGACGGGCGAAAAGATCTCAACTTCGCGCTCCAAACACTTCTCGCTACGTACGGATGTGCACCGCACCCGGGCATAGACTGGAAAACGTCTGCAGAGATTTTACATGGTCGACAGCCGCGCAATTTGTTAAGTTTGTGCTCGCCCTTCGACAAATCGAAACCCGTTACGCCTGGACAAGCAGTCACTCATTTCGAGATTGGTTCCTCGGTTTACGCTCACAGTTACCGAAGCGGATCAAAGTGGGTTGCTGGCATTATAGAATGTAAACGTGGAATGGCAGCGACCGATTTTGCAGCTTCGTTCCGCTTCACTGAAGCTTTACTCAGACTTATTTTACGACAGCTACAGTAGGATTTATGGCAATCCAAAAGTTGTCTTCCAGAGCTCAGAACTTACTGAATCTGGTCTTGATCGAAAGCTACTGTCGCACTGATTCCGAAAATATCAATCAAAATACGATCAGGCTCCGTACTTAGATGATAAATCACCCTCAACATCTAAAATCTGCATTGTTCAGAACAATCGGATGAACGCAAAACAATGACCACAACAATGACCCATTGCGGCTCTTCGATTGTTCGGAAAATGCCGATAATTCAGACTTGAAGGGCGAATTCTAAGCGGCCCAGTGCCTGATCATATTTTCATTTACATTTTCGGAGTCAGTGTGACAGTAGCTTTCGATCAATACCAGATTCAGGTAATTCTGCGCTCTGGAAGACGACTTTTGGATTACCATAAATCCTACACAGTATCTGCCGTAAAATATGTCTGAGTAAAGCCTCAGTGAAGCGGAACGAAGCTGCAAAATCGGTCGCTGCCATTCCACGTTTACATTCTATACTGGCAACGTGACGGAAATACTTGGCCGTGTGTTGGGTATTGGAGGAGGCACAAAAACCAACTCCAACCACGCTTGATTTCAGCTGGCAATGATACGCCTCAACAGTCCCAAGCTGAACAACCATTGGTCATTAATAGGGCACAACGTCCTGCAGCTAGTCCTGCTCGTACGTCGGGTAGACGTTACCCCGTTAGAAATAGAAAACAAACACATTTCTATCGGCCGACGTGAATCACCTTGTACCCTTTAACTTACAGGGGAGGACTGTTATGTTCGTGTATTTACGTTGGTATCGTTTTACTCTGTTTGCATAGGACTAATAATTAGCGCCAATCATTATTTCCTCGTGTGCCTTGCGTTATATTTATACCATGTGGTCTGCCATTTACTGGTCTTTCGTTTAACTGGACTCTGGATCGTGTCGCCTGTCTTAACGTTATTCTGCTGTTTANTATACTNATTTCATATTGCAATCTCGTCGTATTGAGTTATTGTTCAAACAAGATCAAGAACATAACACTATAAACGACAGAATGATGCGTTCAGCGACAAATATGCACTTTGCAATGTGAAAGGCTCAATAATGGACACTCATGACATACGAAGAGATTAATAAGCCTTCAGCGTAACTAATACAAGTGATGACGAAAAAGACAAGGGAGTATAACGGTAATTGTCCATCTTAATTACGGGTGACAACACAAAATTATTCAAGTGACGTGGGGTACGAATAATACGGCCACCGGCATATTAACAAAGCCAATCGGTTGAGGCGTCGTTATTCGTTCGATTTGGTAAAACATTTCAGTGCGGATCAAAACTTGATGTGGACAGAATAAACTGGATCGAGTGATGTACGGTGCGATTATCATTTCAAAAACACGTGTGCTTAATTGTATAATCGTTTGGGACGTGTGATTTTGAATTCGAATTGAAGTTATCTGGGATCTGTGCAACCCAGAGAAAGAGCGTTTGAATATACTGGCCTACAGGGATATCTAGACTACGGGATTGATAACTAGTCACGTGACCGCGTACTCAATTGACGGAATGAGGGCATTCTTGTCAAACAGGAGTTGAGGTGAAGGAATATCGTTGCGCTCGCAGTTAAAATTGTGTGCGTTGTTATTTGTCAATTCAGGGATATATACTGTTCGCCAGGCATCTACTAGATAAGTTAGGGACGATCGTACATCGAAGTTAGCTGGCAAACTGTTTTATAAATCTCGTGCGAAAGGTCGATGACGATCGCGTTTGAGCAGTGCCGGTACTAATTCTAATTGTAATTGCAGGTTTGCTTTCATCGCTAACTGCGTCGTTACTATTGATGCACGGGATGGTCTGACCGTAGATCTGTACCAGACGAGGCGATGCCAGCGAAGTCGGCCGATAATTTCTCTACCATCATGTGAGAGATCGTTGCACTTGATTAGTTTCAGAAGGCGTTGACCCGTTGCATTTAAACTTGCTCGGGGATGATTCACATCTGCGAATCGGTTTTTTGTTGTTGTACAGGTCAGGTACACTGTACTGTACAATGTACATACTACCGTATTATGATCAGTGATGGGCGGATAGTGATTTCTGAGAATCCGAATCCATCCGACAGCTCAAAGCTCTGATGAGCAATCCTTCCGAATACGAACAATCTCATCCAAATACCCATGCAAATCCGAAAAATCTTGTCCATAATCCAGAAAATCCGAACAGAATAAATATTCCGAAGAATCCCAATTGTGCAGCGGAGCTAGATACATTTAGGGCCTAGAGTTGGCTGGTTTATATTTGCTTGGACCTTTGACAAAAACAACTTTAGAGTGCTACCAGTCCTATAACAAGGGGTACACTGTCCATTTTGGTTGTCGAGCTGACGATTTTTTTCTTTCGACTTGAAAGTCAAAAGTTACGTCTGGTCAAAATTATCCGGAAACAAAGTTACAACTAGCCGAAAATATTCGAAACTAATTCTGCAATATGGTTATGATGTCTGTCCAATGTGTTCATGCTGCAATGTCTTGTCGAATAAAACCTCTGAACCATGGTAGTATGGTATTTGTAAGGGTAGGTCAAAAAAGTTGAAGGTAGCACGAGTTTGGACTGCCATGATAGCTGTAGAAGAATATGCGCGTGCTGATGCTACTCGAAGGTGGTGGGTGCATCCGATTTTGCAACGCCGGCTTACACTGGATAAGTGGAGCGGCTCAATAATTTAGTACTACATCGCAGTAATTCGTTTCGCAATGCCTCGCCAGAAGGTCCGTCCGCCAAACGGCTTGAGCAAAAGTGACGCTATTCAAGTCTCGACACTGGTTTATATATGGATACGCATGAGCGCATCTCTCACTTCTCTCATCGCCGGCGATGTCGCCGAGTTAATTGACACTGTCAATTAGAATCGGCGGCGATTCGGCCGATGGCAGCGATGATAAAACAAACACTAACGCTCCGCCGACATCAGTGGTGCCACTCCTAGTGTTTTAACACTAGATCTAGTGTTTTTTCGGTCGTCCTAGTGTTCTAGTGTTTTTTTCGCCAAATTTTGCTAATCTAGTGTTTTTCTGCAATTATGCGAATGATGAATATTCTAACGTTAGACGACTTAATTATACGCTAAATTTATCGCTAATGAGGCGATTTGGTGCCTCTGGCTGTGTTTGATTTCAACAATTCCATGTGGTGGTGCAGTAACACGCAATTATTACGTAACAGGGTGCGCTGTGAATCCGTACTTAAGAGCGAAAGTCTGAACAAATGTAGAGCGATTTCGCTCTGATGCTCTGTCGTTTCTTGTTGAACTCAGTCTGCAGATTCGGGCAAGATTTACATTTGCCGAGACAGACATACAGTTTTACTGAACAAAATTGCAATAAAAATATAATTCATGCTGCAGCAATACGATACTTCAGGATTCCCGCGGATCATCCCGCCAGCTTCATTGATGGAGTGCTAATTAAGCATTGTTCAATTCGAGTCTCGCGTCATCAATAAATATTGAAAATTGTAAGCGGGCCGAATAATATTAAGAAGAAGAATAGTAAAATCAATCATTCCTCTAGCTGTGCAATTTCCCTCTGTGATATTAATTATATGATGAACTTGAACTTTGGCAAAATCGCAAAATGAGCTGCAGTTTATCAGTCAATGCCCTCCAACAGAATTTTTGCAAAAATTGAAATCTGTGTACAATGGATTCGGTGAATCAAAATCCCATTTACTGGGGAAGCTCATGACGAATCTCTTGGCATTGCCAAATTCCACTGCATTCGTGGAATTGAAGTATGCTGCACATGGAAACCTCCCCATTGTTTGGTTGGAGATATGCGGTAGTGAGCAAGATGCCCCACAAAATATACTTATGTTTGATAGATAGTGTACAATCGAAAGATAATTTTTATGATGCGGCACAATTCGGAAGCGACAAATTTGATTTTTTGCGCTGTTGAATTCGTTTCATTAATTTTCGTTGAATAATCATGCAGTATATCATTCATATGTATCGAATTCATGTGTGGAACACTTCTTATTTGTAGATATGTACCTTGGTCATCATGATTACTTGGCAAGGGCAAATTTTTCCTGCAATTTACTAATCTAGTGTTTTTTTCGCCAATCTAGTGTTTTTTCACGACATAATCTTGTGTTTTTTCGGGAACCTAGAGTGGCAACACTGGCCGACATCGCCTCGTCTGATACAGCCTTTACTGAAGTGAACTGAGGATAAGTTTTAATAGTTTAAACGTTGGAGCGGTACCAGTATTGGGTACTCAGCTCGTTTAGTTTGTCACGCGCGAGAAGTACCGGTAAGAACTAGTCGAGTCGTTCAGTCCATCAGTAGTAGTGGTAGTGACTGGCGGATTTGTACTCGTGTTTTTTTTTGTCTTGACGTATAGCCACTGGTGCTACACAGTATATAGACAGATCGACAGACCTATAGGCTGGGCGAGTGAGCAGCGTGCAAGGCTTTGGCCCTATAGGCTTACCGGCCTGTAGGCTTGCAGGCATGTAGACTTACATGCCTATAGGCAATAGGCATAATACAGGTCTATAGGCTTACAGGCTCATATGCTTACACGCCTATATCATCTAATTTTCATTTTATCACCATTTATTGCTGGAACTAATTTATTGCTGGAACTAATTATATTAGACTTGAATTTATTTGACGCTGACACTACGATTGACGAATGGGATATACCTGCTGTGTGCTAAATTGCCGTTCTGGATACAATCCCAGAAAAAGTTCCACAGTAGAGGAATGCTCAGTTTTACATGTTAACATGTTTTTCCACAAGAGCAACATTTACGGCAGAAATGGATTAGAGCGATTCCACGCAAAAATTGGATAGTAACAATATACACCAGGGTGTGTGCGAAGCATTTCTCTCCTGATGACTTCATGGTAGACACCTGTGCTACAAACAGCACCCGCCGAAACAAGCACGAATTTCAGAAATTATCAAGATCACGTTTGAAACCGGGTGTTGTTCCTCATATTTTCCCGAATCTGTCGGAGTATTTGAGTGTACCGAGCCCTAAATCTCGTAGTACGAAATCAACAAGTGCTTCTGCAAGACGTGAAATGCAAAATTCTCTAATTGAGGGCCGTAACAAGCAAATTTTTCTGCTTGAAAATATTGAAACATTAGCTTCTCTAAAGGAGAAGATTAAGAACGAGACACTACCATCTGGATATAGTTCTGTGTGCACCGATGATTCGCTGCAATTTCACTGGATGGAGACATCAGAAAATATGATCAATCCACCGAAACTTGCCATATCCCTTCTCATAAAGCAGAATTTGGAAGTCTTTGCTTTTGTTAATTCCAAACCAGTTCCCAGATCGATGTATGAGAACGTGCTTCCAACCGGATTTGTACAAAGCACCAGCCAGGTAGCCAATGTGCTTGCTGTATGCAGGAAACTGTATAGTGGCAGTGATGACTCGAGCAGCATTAGTCTTGCTGTGTCTATCCTGGAAGATTATCTCGTCGCTACGGCAAAGTCCACACTCCACAGCTCTACAGGATGGCTGCATGACACCTTTGTTAGGATTTATTGTGGAACCGTTGACATTGATTCAAATCCACCCAAAAGGTCGCCGATATTCACCTGATACTCTTATGTTGGCTTTCCTGTCGAGATTGACTAGTCCTGCACTGTACAAAAAGTTGAAGCATTTCTTTGCCTTGCCTTCGATGAGTCGACCTCGCCAAATATCATCGAAAATGACTGTGGAGCCAAGAAAAGTAGACTTGCATTATTTAAAAGAGCGATCAGAAGACTTAACACCCCGCGATCGTATCGTATGCCTCATGATAGATTAGGTGTATACAGCACAAAGAATTGAGTACACCAATGGCTCATTCGCAGGTCTGACTGGGGAAGGCAAACCATCACGTAATGGGCAAAAAAGAGTTATCAATCCCTAGTCTAGATATCCCTGAACAAAGCCATAACTATATTCATGGAGAGGCAAAGATCTGACAGAGCTGGACTCACTAACGAGACCTTTATGGCTTGTATTCAAACCATGACCTCAGTCCTTTCACTGTCAAAATACCTTCAACGGCAACATGGCGTGAAGTATTTTCTCAGCAGAAAAGTCATGTCAGATCCCATTGAGGTTAGATTTGGCATGTACCGGCAAGTTAACGGGGCAAACTTTTTCATGTCCGTGAAGCAGTTATTGCCTGCGGAAAAGAAGTTCCGCTGCTTGAGCTTACTGCAGCAGCATGGTTTGAAGAGTATTCTTAATTTGAATGAACAAGACCCACCTTTGACCGCAACTGTGTTACAACCTGCAGAAGATTTCAAATGGTTGGTGAACTTTCTTTTGCCTATC
The DNA here is from genome assembly GCA_000444245.1 of Botryllus schlosseri. NCBI lineage: Eukaryota > Metazoa > Chordata > Ascidiacea > Stolidobranchia > Styelidae > Botryllus > Botryllus schlosseri. The sequence continues at coordinate 20,897 of ATSW01003610.1, forward strand.
TCTGCACCGCTGAATTTTATCACAACTGAAGAGGCCGGTGTGATAGATTTTGTCAGTGCATGCATTGGCCGATCAATTTCTGTGCGACGAAAGTGCATGGGTTGCAAAACATTGCTGATAACCGACCGTGACGTTCCGGATTTGGATTTCTGCTTCCCAGAAGAATACAAAAGAATATTCAAAATGGCTGATCGAGGTGGACTTGCTGAGCCTACCGAGTTATGCTTAGCAATAACGATGCTTGCTGTCAAATATTTCACCATCATAAGTGATTCCATGGACATGAAGCAAAAATTGTTTTGTTGTCAAAAACCAAAGATTTGTTTTCACGGAGGCAACTCACGAGGTTGTAATATATCTGTCTTTAGCCGAGACCCTAACATGCAGACAAGTGATTGTGAGCGAAAGTCCCTTTATTACTCGCATGACGTCAACTTAAATACGAACGAGAACACAAGACACCAATTATTAGGACTACGTATATCACATCCCTTTTCACCCCAAGATGCTTAAGTTACGTAGTCCTCCAAGTATTTAGGTTTTCTTCGGATACGCTCTGATCTTCGTGGTATGTGTTGCGGTGTAGTGGGTATACCTGTTGCTTCATCAGCAACCACGGAGGCAGCTACGTCATCGAAGCACGACGGTTGTGGCGACGTCGACGTCCTCTCGGGTATAGTCCTTTCCACGACCGGTTCCAGCTTCAGTTCCACATCAGTTACAAGTTTCCGCAGGTGTCTCCGGTTTCTTTTTATAAGCATGCCGGATTCAAGTCGGATGAGGTATCTTCTTTCGTCATAGAAACATTCCAAGATCCATCCGCTTCTGTCCCATTTTCTTGTGATCGCATTCTGAATAGAGACATAGTCACCAACATGCATTTTAGGTAAATACTTAACTCTCTGGTTATAGTATCTATCAGACGTTTGCTTTCGCTTGGCGGCTTCCCTGTCAACACGAAGTTTCTCGTCGTGCCAACTCCGCATGAGCGATCGTTTGTGACAAGGTATTGCATCCTGTACAGAGTGACCATACAGCATCATCGCGGGGGACAATCCTGTGCTTTTGTGTGGCGTATTCTTCCATTGTAGTACACCTTTGGTCCATTCATCAGTCGCCTTAAATGGGAATTTTGCATTAGGTTTCCAACACTTACGTAGCAAGTTTTTCGCCCATTTCACTGCGGACTCTGCTATGGAGTTACCTTGCGGATACCATGGTGACGAAGGGGACCATTTCACTTTCCACCTTTGAAAAAAATCGTTCAACTCCTTCGATCCAAACGGAGGACCGCCATCACTCCAAAAGTAATCACAAACCGCACCATTAATGAACCACTCTCGTAAGTATCTAATCACTGTGGTGGCATCTGGGTTTGTAACAGGGCCTTTAACTTCGAATAGGCCAGAGTACCAATCAACAATTACCAGGAACTTCGCATTATTCAGATCGAACCAATCGGCAGAGATAAATTCGAATGCGTAATTTGGTATTGGGAGATGCTTAATTGGCTCTTTAGGGTGGCTTGGACGATCTTTGATGCATAATTCACATGTCTTACATGACATCTCAATTTCATTATTCATATTTGGCCAATACACGATGAGCCGGGCTCTGGCTTTTGAACTTTCAATGCCTCTGTGGCCGGCATGGAGGTCTTTCAGGATGCCCTTTCGCATCGCTTTGGGAATCACCAATCTGACTCCTCTCATCACAAAGCCATCGTCACTAACCTGTAATTCTTGCCGTACATTCCAGTATGGGCTAAGAATTTCGTTCAGTTTTTGTTTCTTTTCTGGAAACCCGTTGGTTACCTGGTTTTTCAGCAACTGATATTCCAAATCTTCGTTGGCTGACCGGCGAACATCTTCCAACCTGAGAGAATAATCTGCTTCCTCAGCGTTTGCGTGGCGAATCGTACTCACATAAAATTTGCCGAAGTCATTACTCTGTTCGTCGTCTTCGTCAGGAGCGTCTACTGGGTTTCTCGAAAACGCGTCAGCAGCTTTGTTCTGGGCTCCTGGTATGTATTCAACTGTGAAATTGAAATCCATCAATTTAATCAGTGATCTGAGAATTCTTACATTCTCGACTTCATCGAGTCGCTTCCTATTGCATATGGCAACAAGAGGTCTGTGGTCAGTGAAGACCTTAAATTCTGTGCCCGCCAAAAAGGTTTTACACTTTCTCGTAGCGTACACAACAGCAAAGAGTTCCAATTCGATTGGTGCATAACGCGTCTCAGCGTCCTGCAATGACCGTGATCCTGTCTGGATTACCTTCCACGTGCCATCTTTCTGCTTCTGTTTTAAATGGAAACCAATTCCATTTTTCTGAGT
>ATSW01003611.1:0-12026 GCA_000444245.1 Botryllus schlosseri
GCCTAACGTCTTATCAGTAAAATTTTTGTACATAATATCAAACCAAGTCTAACAATCCAATAATTTTTGACGTTATGGGCAATCCCACCTTTGATGCCCTACGGGGAAGAGATCTAGCGTAAAGCATTTACATTTGTACCCTACCAAATTTCCGTTATATTTGACCGCAAGAATTCCAAATGGATCCACTATAGAAATCACACACTGCGCCCGCAAATGCTGCCAAATATATTGACCGTCTGGATGTTACATATGATACATTTTAATTATAATAATGCATGATCACATTTCAAGATAACTAAGCTGACCCGTAGATTAATATTATTCACAACTACTTTGCATATATTTGAGAGTGACTCGCACTATGACTAACCAGCATGGAATAAGATCCATACATCCGGACAAATTTTTGTAAATATAGTCATGTAAGTGCTGATATAAACTGCGACAACCCAACGTGCTTTCCTGCTATCTGGAGTGAATATTGCTTTTGCATATAAACTATACGCTTGCATTATGTCATACCTGCTAAAAGCTTGAGTTCTTATTCATACTGGTATTGATAGGGATCTATGGCGATGTGATTTTTATTTAGCGTTTTACTGCATTAAAAGAAAGGGGATATATTTTATATGAAGTGTTAGAACCTGCTGAATTTATTGCGGAGTGTAGGAAATTACAATGGTCACAGACTGTGAGCAATGCAGGACTCATGGAATAACAAGGGGTTCGTTCCGCGGTATGCAAGGACGGAAACGGTATGAAAAATGTACAAAATACCTTGAATATAATAAAACGACCTAATTCGCTCTTCTAATCGATATAATTTTTTTCTACGTGCATGGCGTATACACTACCTTTTTGTGGTCTATGCTTATTCGAGACTCAAAGTGCTATCTTCTGCTTGTAAAGAAAACACATATAAGCTACAACGGAACATAAAATGAATGGTGGTAATTCTTGAGACAATGTCAGAATATATTTCGGCGGTTGGAAACTGTAAACAGGCATCCGTGTTTTTATTTTATATTCTTCGTTGGTACATTCATTTGTTACGTAACTGAAAGTTTCCACATATGGGTGTTATCCAGCATGCTGCTTATGTTTACCGAAAACTATTGTAAACTTTGCTATGACGTTAAATAACGATATAGGTCATTCTCGGTGCATTAAGTGCGTTACATGAATACGGCTAAGTGACGGGGTTTCTCGACAGTTTGGTTGCATCAATCGCATAGCCGTGCACTTGCAACCCTGTTACTTCTCTTTTGCTGTCAAAAAATAACATAGATGGTCCGAGGACGACAACTAACATCTTCATGTATAGTTCAGTATCATTTATTTGTTCTGGCCACGTAAGCTTCTCATCAAGTCGTTTTATGATGTATCATCTGCCAGTATAGTAAGAAGATAACGCTTACACGAAGAATGCAGTTTCGACTGTTCAAGGAACACTAATGCTTTTGCGCTAAATAAGTTACATATTGGACATTGTATTGCCCATCTTTTTCTCAATTTTAAAGCGAATTAAAAAGCGACACATTGACATGTACTTCACGATCACGGCGTATAAATTCCCAATCGTATCCTATCGTATCCCGAATCGCATAAAATGACTTGACACTGCGAATAGTTTTACGGGCAGCAAATAAATAAACACGCTGATTAGAAATGCGTACCTCGCACCATTCCCTTCAATTGTGAATTACGGACTAATGGTGACCTATGTATGACATGGTCTTATGAAAATTTGTGATACATATGATGAATAGGCCTACCATAGTTAAGTGAAAACGTGAACTAATGGACCTAAATAACTCCTGCAAGAGGAACTGTGACTATGAAGCAATGAACAGGGCTCTTTACGAGATTCCTCAACAAACGTACGAGAACCTCAGGGCCGACGACCCGGAAAAACAAGGTAACCCTACTTACTCAATACAACTCTATATCACATATGGCCGATTAAAACTGTAACTTGAAGAGAGCATCAACAACTAATTAAATTCTGAAGAGTATAGTAGATTGAAAATTCATTCTGTCCACCTGCTTTCATCGGGATATTCTAATAAATAACCTCCAACGGAGGTATTAACGAAATCCTATTACTTTACGCATGCAGCTCTACAAAGCAATTATAAAATAAACCATGATCAGGCCATGAAGTCTTATTTATGATTGGTAATTGAACGCAAATGATCACGATTTGTTTGCCTTTCAAATTAGCAGTAGCCTACATTTGAAATACGTGATCGTTACGGAGCATATACATTCCAATGTATAAGTAGATATGTTGCTATGGATATTGACCTTTATATCGATGTTTTTAAATAAATCAAAACATGGACAAATCAATGGGTGTATTGCAATGCAATACCTATCGTACACTAGTTGCTTTCCTTCTTTTTTTTAGAGGCGAGCGATACCAGCCAGGGTATCACAAGCGCTATTCAAATCCGGAGATTGAATTTCTGCATGTTCTTTATATCCACGGTGTTGCTGATCAGCGGCGTTGTTTTTTTCCTTCTTGCCAGAAATACGGTTTGCAACTGTGAGAATGAGAATATTACCACGACAGTATCAAAAGAAGTATTCAGAGAAATTGTTTTCTGTCGTAACTAGTTTAACATGAAAATTTTGTACAGATGGAAATATTCGAAACGCTTAAAGTCTTCGAAACTCCTCCGGTAAAGTATGAATTGAACTATTGCATTATGTATACAATAATGAATGTATAAATGCCACGTCATAGGATTATAGAGCGCGAGTAGATGTACGAATGGCATGCCATGTGCTGCCACTTAGCTCACCAAAATCTTATAGTATGCATGTGTTTGTGTCGCCTATTTGTGAAGCTATAATATGTGAGTTGTGTCTGTAGTCAGATTGTCTTATTACGTATTCCAAGGTCGCATTAGTCAAGCGACTGGCCTTACGTATAGCTGTTGCTGACTGACAGACCATCCGTTAAGAACGACCGATATGCGATGTCAAATAACGCTACATTATTATCATTTCACGACCGGTCACCTTGAGGCTACGGCATGCACCGTCACAGTCCTGTCCACTATAGAATATGTTTGATGGCGTGACCACTGGCCAATACAACCCATTTCACCGTATACCACATTCTCCTGACAAAAACCACACACACATGGCAGTTGCACCAAGTTTATATTTCCGTCTTCAATTTACAGATACCTGCAATACTCAACATATCGTTTGCGAAAGGTCCTGGACATAAATTCATATTCACAGGGATAGTAAATGAGACAGGCGAACAGTAAGTGGTTGACGCTTCTGTCAGGCTGCACGCGTCGTAGGTCTCGCTACTGTTGCCTGCGTCATTCGCATAACACAGCACTTTCTCTTGGGGTTGCCAAACGTTCTCCTTTCTTATGATTATTCCTCCGTTTTCAGGAAATTGAAAATGTCTTCCGAGGACGCCTAAATGTACAATATTTTAGCAATTCCTCCTTCTTTACAGCTTTTACAGCTAGGATAATAGGCAGGTTAAACTGAAAATCGGCATGAATGACGTGGAATCGGTATAATACGGACGTTCGTGCGGGAGTCGAGTGAAAGTGATGGCCTTTTTTTAGTCAGCTCNGCAAAATTTCCAATAAATATTGGAAAATCAGCTNTGTTCAGTTTCGATCAACTATAACTTTTGTGATATGGTCCCGATTCCAAAATAAGGTAACCCTACTATGCTCCCATGAAAACCGTGAGANATGTGATAACCATGTTTTCTAGGTNTCAGGCTATTAATTTCTTATGTCACATTGTTAATATTGGGCGTGCNTATCCTACATTAATCAGGCACTGCGAAAATCGACCGAATCCATCCCAAGTCTCCCTATACCAGATATCTGCCGCCGTAAGGTATATTATAGTAAGCGACACCAGCACAGCTCATAGCAATGTAACAAGGGGTAAATTGTAAAGGGGAAAGGAATAGCTAAAATTGGTATAGAACGCCGAATATTACAAATATACTCCAAGACATCATTAGTATGCACCAGGGATGGTGTGAACCGCTGAAAGGCTCTGGTTCGTGTGAACGCAAGCCTTTTTGAAATGTTCTGTGTGGACGCGAACGTGAACTTATGACGTCACGTGACGTCATATTCCCAATTATAACCCTACTTTTCCCATGTCCATATAGTATAGGGTTACCATATTTCTCTGAAGTAAATTCCGGACACTCTTTAGCGCCCACTAACGGATTTTAAAATGAGGTGTAACACATTGATCGTCAATATGACGTCACACTAGCAAAGCATTGCCCATCAACTGTGTAAACTTTGCAGGAATGGAGTGGAACATAAGGTCATGAATTGGGCCATCTGTAATGTGAGCTCTGCAGATTGCTACTTGCTAGGGTCTGCAATAGATTACTCCACGGGCCGGATAAAATCATCTGGCAGGCCGTGTCTGGCCTGTCATGTGGTGTGGCTATCTATTTATGTGTTTTAATCAGGTCCGAAATATCAGTTTTTTCTGCTCCCTTCAGCCCAAAAAAAGCACTGATCTTGGGGCCACCATAGGATAGTCGATGTAAGTTGTTGGGCACTTACTATATGCATTTGGCTGTTAAATTTTTTGAATGAATTCAGTCAATAATATTGATTCTTCAATATATTAGGCTACTATAAACTACATCAGCAGTTTGAACATCCGTTAATTTCCAACCTTTTATAGTCGCGACCTCATTTCTGACTTGAAAATGTTAGGTGGCAAAGCTTTGGAACCACCGTCTGTGACTGAAGCATCCAATCGGCCTTAACCAACTCTAGGAATATATCGTTAGCTTATAATTGCGACTGCAATCACACTTCTTTCAGTAAATGATGGGTATTTATATTTATTTTGATAGCATCTTTTGGCGAGGGTGGGGCCTGGTGCCCATACTAATATCATTATACGTTGCATTAACTCGGGCGCGGCGCGAAGAACAATTTTGAATAGCATATATCTGCTTGAAAATAATATTGTTTATGTTGATTTACGAAAAACTTTTGAGCCTGCTTCGAGCCTTCAAAATTCCGGACATTTGGGCATATTTTAGAAATTCCTCCCGGACGCACATTTTTCAGTGAAATTCCGGACATGTCCGGGAAATTCCGGACGTATGGCAACCCTAATATAGTAAGATATATGCATGATGTCTAGCGGCGACTCGAGCCACATTCTGCCAAAATGCTCAAGGAATGCTGACTTTACGTCACCTAATATGTCAACTGGAACAATCGGAATGCTATAATAATTCCTCGAAATCAATATCGTCGGTCGCTTTGCCAACGCAATTCTAAGTAGGACTTGGATAGAGCGAACAGATGCCTTCTTAAGAGTGAAACACCGGTTTCTATACTTGTACCAGGTATTATCTCAAAATCAAGTTATACAGTAGCCAACACCTTAATCGAGTGTCCAATAAGGATATCAAAACAAGATGGATTTCGTACACCTGACAATTTCTTTACATTAGACTTCGATGCATTATTTATACCAATTAAGTTGACGTAAATAATTGAATGGTTGACGGAGCGCGATTCGCTAACTTTCTACATGTAGTGTCAGGGTTGTAATGACTCGAGTCAATTCGTGTAATGACTCGACTTGGACTCGATTCATTGCGCATGACTCGAACCAAGTCATATATGACTCGATACTCAGACGCCCAAGACCAGCATTTCATTGTAACTTCGAAGAATATTAACGTAGCCGCCCTATTGGTATTTCGTCTATTGGTACTAGCACTTGAAAAGGCGACCAGAAACTGCTAAAAGTAAGGAAAATTATTATCTTATAAATTCGAACCAGCTGATATCACTAAACAGAGGTATAAAAGTGGGTTTAACAAGACTTTAACTGGAAACTGAGCAGTCAACACAATGAAGTGGACTCGAACCTCTGCTCGATGACTTTGACTCTGACTTGACTCGGTGGTGAATAGAAAATGACTCGACTCGACTCGAGTGAAAACTATAAAAGTGAGATTGACTTATGTGACTCGGAACCTTGTAACTTGGTTACAACCCTGTGTAGTGTATTTCGTTCTTGCTATTGTGTGATTGCGGATCGTAAGCTCACAGCAGAGAGTTACTAAATATTCACAAACGAAAATCTAAATATTCCGAGCAAACTTTCAAGCAAATAATTGTTGAAATTGGCAAGATGCATGCTCGTTTAGTGCTTACTTTCATTTTATGCTGCCAGCGCCTTGCGCCATGCACAGAGTGGTCCGAAGTTGAAAAGCAAACAGTTTCCTTCAAAGACTCGTTACAGTGACGTGGCCAAAATGTAATACATGGTATAGGTTAAGAGTGCAGAACAAACCAAGGTTAATTTGTGAACGCGAACCTCAAGATTTCTGAGGTTCACACACAGAACGCGAACGCGATCCTCACGTTTAAAGTATTTCTAGCATGTACTATAATGAGGCGCTAGCCATTAATGCCGATAATTGATATGACAATGGCATGTATGATTTGACTTAACAGGTTTGATTTCAATTTTGAAAGTGGGACAATAGGAGAAGGTATAAGTACAAGAATTATTCCGTACCATTTCAATCCCCGTATGGAAAATCACATGATTGTGAGGAATTCTTACAATCTCGGATGGGGAGAAGCTGAAGAAAGACTGATTTTCACGGCGAGATCGTATCCTTTCCGCTGGGGAGAATATTTTGAAGTAAGCCATAAGTTGCTGTATTACGTTGGACTCTGATGGTACAGTGAATCTGCATGCGTTGCAGGTGAGCGTGATAATCGAAGAAAGCAAGTTCGTGACATATATCAATGACGATTACTACTTCGATTTTCATCCCTTAAATGTCATTGTGAGCGACATAAAATTACTGGAAATTACTGGAAGCATTGAACTGCTGAGTGTGGAGGTTCTGCGAAAAATGTAGGGAGCTAAGAGCTGGACATCTACATTCCGCTACAACTTGAACTGGTGTCTACTCACACATCGAAGTTCAGTTTTGTTCTATTCCCGATCTGCATTAAATGAAATATATGATTTATGAATAGTCAGTGGCACAACGATTAAAGTATTTGAGTCTGATTCCACCATCTGATCATTATAGTTCGAGTGTGTTGTAGTTTTATTTACATAGTTACTATGGTGTAGGTGTAGGTGTAGGTGTAGGATAACAGAGACGAATGAAAGGTGTCGTCTAGTCGACGAACTGTAACATTGTAGCAGTTACAATCAATTACCCTGGTAATGTCGAATTTTGTAATCGCAACACATACCACTCCTCTGCAGAAACTTCCGCGTCCGATATGTTTTGAATACGCATAATTTACAAAAATAAATGAATCAACTTTATCCTCAATTGTGAATTAGCATTGTATTCCAAGTATCGAATAACTTCGCCTCAAACGGCTGGGGTGCTTTAGACTTGGGATGTGCAGCGGTATAATTCAAACCAGTTCATTCCGCCTTGACGTCATACTCTATCTTTTCAATCCCCGATTCGAAGGATTTGGAAGGCTGTTGGGTCCTATACCGGCGAGACATATCCTTTTGCTCCAGTTATTCGTATGATCGAGATCTGCTTCACAAGTTGATCAACTTTCGTTTACCAGTAAAATGCAATAAAACCAAGTATAGTAGCTATATTCGCATTTCCGCGATCTAACATCAGGTCTTCCTTGCCACGACCACGTTTATTGTCGTAAAATCGTCCGAGAGTCCCCACGGTTAATAACCAGCTAGCAGTAACAAAGCTAGCCCGCTCACGTGCTGTAATGAGAATCATACCTACCAGAAAGGTGCGATTTCTACGTGACAGACTGAAGACTCTCGCTTGGCAACATCATCGCCTACTCTAAATCAAACCTCTATGCAGCGTGCAGTTTCACTGTGTTCAATTTCTTTTGATGCGAAAGTATAACTTTATTGTGGAATATGTTCCATAGAAGTTACCGTTATGATATGACTAGCATCGTTTGTATCTCTGAATTATCACAATTCCGAGTCATCGTGAAATACGCTTCTACCGCATTCGAACGATTGCTGTTATTTATTCGAGTGTTTCTTAACCTTTTTACTCCAGCGCCATTTTTCATAAATTTTCATGGACTGCCGCCACCCTCTTATCGTAAATTTAAGTATCGTACGATGAGATATGAAGGTCATGCTGTTTGTGGTATTCGTGGCATTGTTATACTACTATGATAATTTACACCGAGCCGATATTCTTTATAATGACACCTAGTCTGTCGACTCGTAGCACGGCCCCACGTCTAGGCTATCTGAGGCATCGCTTATTCCAGTGTTTCGTAACCTTGTCGCCAGCGCCCCCGGGGTGATTTGAAATTTAAATGGGGCGGAAACGCTCATGGTGCGATATGGGGGCGCTGGGCTCAAAGGGCGGTATGGGGGCGCTGAAGAAAAATGGAGTCTCAGTAGACAGTGCTGTGAGGACATATGATCATATAGTAGAGCAACAGTTTTATATATCCCTGATTTCTCATTGCAAATTAACTTTCGACAAAATCTGCCAAATCGCGAATTTGCAGTGGTTTATTATAGTTAATGTCAAATTATTTGCGCAGACTTTTAGATTCCCCATGAAAATACTTTCCGTCATGCTAGCTTGGGTTATTTTCCACAAAATGTTTCGAACCATGTATTTTATCCCGCAGTGCACAGAGTATCAAAATCGAAGAAAAAGGCAATGTATACCACTTGGACAGTGAGAGCCCTTTGTGCACTAAAGATGCTTTGAAGCTTTTAGACCAAAATGATTAACTGAATATATTTGTATTTGAACGCTAAAAAATTAAACTTTCAGTACATATGTCTTCGTCGTACCATCAAAGATGAAACTGTTTAGTATTGTGACCCGCAACATCACATGAACGTTATGTTTTATGAGCTACGTTGTCTGAAAGACATTCATGTCAAAGTTACCAACTGGGTGCAGTACAAAATTCAGTGTGAGCAATGAGTTAAATTTGTGGAATATGAGCTACGTTGTTTGAAAGACATTCATGTCAAAGTTACCAACTGGGTGCAGTACAAAATTCAATGTGAGCAATGAGTTAAATTTGTGGAATATGAGCTGCGTTGTTTGAAAGACATTCATGTCAAAGTTACCAACTGGGTGCAGTACAAAATTCAATGTGAGCAATGAGTTAAATTTGTGGACACGTGGGTCGAACCAGATAGTAGAAGTCCGTATCCGGTGGTTGTTATAGCAACCTTGATTTGATCCCGAATATAGCATATACAATTATTATAGCGGTAATTGGTCGAGTGGTACTCGAGCGTAATTATAGCTATTTCTAATAGTGAAGCCATGAACCGAAAACAGACTTCGAACCCTTGTTTTTACTAGAGTCCTTAAAATTAGGGAGGCAAACCTAGGCAATTTTCCAAGGGGACTGCCGCAGGAAAAAAGGTTAAGAATCACTGACTTACGCGGATCATATGCGTTGGCCGAAATCTTCAATATTGATATGCTCGGCATTCGAAATGTTCGGCTCTGAAGAGTCTTGTCATTGCCATCTGAATCCCACTGTACAAATGTGACCCGCATAAGAAAATAATGCACTCCGATTTTAAATCGCATGAATTACACATATTCCATAGAACCACATTGCGTACATCAGGTATCTGCGCCTTCTCTACTTCCTACATGCCAGCAAATAGGTGGCATACTGACATTAAAAATGAATTCATGTCGATGTATGAGGCTTGGATTGCGAGATGGAATAAAACTCAGGTTTGGGTCGCGGTCTAAAAAGTTTAAGAACCATTGCAGTTCACTATTGAACGCCAGTAGCATTGACTAGGGCAGTGCTCTTTTTCGTCGTGGTACACCCTTGTAACGTATACTCAAAACCCGTTCACCCCTGAAATGCACTGATTCTATAGTAATCCGGATTTCGATTACATATAGAGCATAAGGCCGGATACCAGTGCAGAGTCGTCATGGCCCATCTGGACAACAAATAGCCGGGTTGAATTGACAGCTGGGAACTTTGCAACGCGAAGAGCTCTTGTGGTGTTCTGTGTCAAGACTTTTATCGTAGAAGCAGAACATCACCGCACGCTTCCTATATATCATGCTAAATCCCGATTGAAAATGTTAGAAAAAGTTACTGGAATCATGCTTGTATAGTCGCGAGGAGCGCGAAATCTTGTTGAACCTCTGAATGAATTTCGTCGATAATGTTGCTAGTTTCACGTACTACGGACAAAATATTATTCATTCTCAGCCTACGTGATCATATTAACCGGTCGATCAGTTAACCGATGATAAATCTTCCGGTTTCTATTAATCACTCCGCTGCATGTTGTTATTTGTTGACCTCTCGTCAGGATTGTAGGTATAGTAAAAATATATTGGAATCACCAAAACGTAACAGAAAAATCTTCATTCGTGAGACGCACATGATTCCAACTTGGTATTTTTATGGGGCGCGAAATTTTACTTTGTGCTTCACATTTGTACGGCGGGGAATACGGCCGTACGTTCGCAGGTTGGCCACCCCTGACCTAATCGAAATAAAGATCAGCAAGGCTGCAAAGTAAAGGAAATGCTTAATACTTATCAGGACTCAAGGTTACTAGACCATAACACGTTGGTTTTCAAACTCGATCCCCGAGACACCCTATGGCTACGGCCCGCAATCATGTTGTACACTACACACACCATCTGTAAGATTGTCGCAGGAAGTACCAATTCAAAATGTCTGAGTTTTCGCGGCTGTTTCCTCTATAGAATCATTATAGAAATTATATCCGAATCTTGATCTATGCATGACTTTGATATTATAAGTTCGCATGCTAAATCTATGGAAAATTTTAACGATATGGATCCTGACATGCCAGCACTTCACACGTTGGATGTGAAGCACTGAGTAAGATTTGAGTCCTGGTGGCGACATTTTGTGTTCTAGAGTTGTCATACGTCCGGAATTTCCCGGACATGTCCGGAATTTCACTATTCAAACTTGCTTCCGGGAGGTATTTCTAAAATATGCCTAAATGTCCGGAAGTTTGAAGGCTTGACGTAGGCTAATAATATTTTCGTCAATAAACAATCAACATAATAACATTATTTTTCGGAATATTTATGCTACATGATATTTTTCGTCGCGATGCGCGCGATTTACTATCACATTTATTGATTTTAGTATGGGGACTATCAGCCTCGCAAATGCAATAAAATATAAACAAAAATAACCTTCATTTACTGAAATAAGCCTAATTGTAATGGCAAATATAGGAGTCGTTTGCCTTCATTCTGGGGTTCGCGAAGATGTTGAACGTAATCAGCTTCCTAAATAACCCGCGAGAAAGGCTGGGCAAAGGTCTTGACTTCTTTCCTTTTAGTAATCAGCTCGTCAAATTTTGATCTGGGCCACGGAACATTTTCAAATGGTAGATGAAGTCGCGGCCATAAAAGGTTGGAAATCACAGGACGTGGAGTGTTTATAAAGTTCTGTGGTGCCCACCGGCATAAGGCTGATAACCAATCTTATCGGTGTGACATGATCATGACTTAACGACGTACAATTGTACACTCCCTGTATTTTCGAAGTCATTATCCTCCACCAGCTCTACCACTAACTCTTATCATGTGGGAGGAGAGAGGATCAAACTATATAATAATATGGAAGAACCAATTGACAGAATTCATTCAAAATATTGAACGACAGAGTCCAGAATCCAAATGCATATATAGCAAGCCCCCCCCCCCAGAAGTTGCATCGATTATACCCTATAGTCGGCCCAAAATGATTGTTCATTTGGGCGGGAAGGGGGTGAAAAAATGTGGTTTCGCTCCCGGTTACACAGCACACAGCCACATACTCCTGAACCGGATCGTGACCATCTCCGGTCTATAAGCAAAGCTTTGCTAGTGTGACGTCATATTGACAGACAATGTGCTCATAGCTCATTTTGAAATCCACTAATGGGCGCTAAAGAATGTCCGTAATTTGGGTCAGAGAAATATGGTAACCCTATGTTAGGCAATGTTCAGACATTCGCGG
>ATSW01003616.1:0-27326 GCA_000444245.1 Botryllus schlosseri
CTAGCATTTTGCTCTAATGTAGTGAAATTACACAACTAGAATTATCTAGTTGTCCAAGTCTGGATGATACAGCGTTGTAACAAAGTCGCAAGTCAATCTCACTTTTACAGTTTTGACTCGAGTCAAGTCGAGTCATTTTCAATTCACCACCGAGTCAAGTCCGAGTCCAAGTCAGCGAGCAGAGGGTCGAGTTCGAGTCATGGTATTATGACTCGAGTCCGAGTCCAAGCCATTGTGTTGACTGCTCAGTTTCCAGTTAAGGTCTTGTTAAACCCACTTTTTATAACTCTGTTTGGTGACATCGATTCGTTCGTATTTATATTATACTAATTTTCATCACTTTTAGCAGTTTCTGGTCGCAGTTTCGAGTGCCAGTACCAATAGACAAAATCCCAATAGTGTGGTTACTTCCCTATTCTTGGAAATTGCAATGTAATGCCGGTCTTGGCTGTCTGAGTCATGTGCAATGACTCGAGTTCAAGTCGAGTCACTTCCGTATTTTGAGAAAATGACTCGAGTCAAGTCCAGTCATCAGAAAATCGTGACTCGAGTCATTACAACCCTGGATGATAGGCTCGAAGGTCATACTGTACCTTGCTGTTAATTATATTATTTTGATAATGCTGTTGATTTATTCATTATTTGTTGTGACAAATCAATAGTGGAGTAATGTTAGTCTATCTAAAATTGAAATCTCATCATTTTAATTTTGTCATGCTGGTTTTGATAGTTAATAGAACTTCTCATAAAGTTTTGCCTTTATGGCATGGTTATGTGACTCTGTCCCTACTCTAGACGTTAACTTAATATGAAAGTTATTCATTAAATAGTTGTTTTACCGAACCACATAAAAAGTAGCGGACTGTTAAAGAGATCAAATTCCTCGCAGTAACATTAAGCGAATCTAAGTCTGTTTTAATTGTAATGATTTGAATCAAGTCTATTTTCTGAGTAACAAAATTATATACGCCTTCACGTCAAGAGTAATATTTAATCAACGAAAAATATAGTTTCAATAATATATTACCACCGTTGGAGCCTCAAAACCTGAGCTAGCCGTAGCTCAGCAGCGAACAACGTGTTGCCCAGGGCAACGACATATCTGTCAAGTAGTTATCGACCCTCACCATGGTCATAAAGTACAGCGAAATAGTCGTCGTCCATAAATACAAAATTATATCGAATGACTTATGTAATACGTAGCCGGGAACATTCACCTTGAGGCTTTTGAGTCATTGTTACTCTTATGACATCATCATATGTGTCACTCGAAACTTAATGCTTGAACCTGAATCGAATCATCCTGATACTTGATTTTGCCAGGTCCTAGTAATGATTCGAGAAAGCGCGCATCTAATCAAGTTTGTAAGCACAATATGGGTTCTATCATCACATTGAGTTGCTGTCATCGCGGCAATTAGTTGCTGATTATAATGGCTTTTTGGGCTGCATTGCTTCATTTTTCGAAAAACGTTTCCAAATTATTATTCCAGTTCACAGACATACACACTCCGAAGACTATCGCGAAGATCGCTAGCGAATTGCAGTAAATCGCGGGAAGTAGGCTTAAGGAGCGTTGGGGCGCAAATGCAATATAATTCGGAGAAGGCATAATTGTTTGAAAGAGGGGATGATGTTTCTCAGCGCGAGCGTATCGAAATCTTACTGAAGCTGCGTTTTTTCCTTTCATGTCGCATCGCCTGTTTAGTACTGATTACTGATTAGTGATTGAAGAGTGATATACTATAGAAATTAAACATGGAACGGCAACGACCGATTTTGCAGCTTCGTTCCGCTTCGCCGAGGCTGGAGAGGAGCATTGTTTTTCGTAAGCGACTGTAGGATTTCTGGCAATTCAAAAGCTATCTTCCCGAGCGCTGAAATTACTGAATCTGGTCTTGATCGAAAGCTACTGTTGCACCGATTACGAAAATATAAATTAAAATATTGGTCGGGCACTGATCCACCTAGAATCCGTCCTCCAAGTCTGAAATATCCGCATCGTTCAGAACAATCGGGTAACCGCAATACAATGGCCATAACAATGACCCGTTCGAACAATGCCGATATTTCAGACTTGGACGACGGATTCTAGGTGGATCAGTCCCTGATCATTATTTTCATTTATATTTTCGGAATCGGTGCAACAGTAGCTTTCGATCAAGACCAGATTCAATAATTTCTGGGCTCGGAAAGATAGCTTTTGGATTGCCAGAAATCCCACAGTCGCTTACGCAAAACAATTCTCCACTCCAGCCTCGGCGAAGCGGAACGAAGCTGCAAAATCGGTCGCTGCCGTTCCATGTTTAATTTCTATAGATATACAATGCATCACAATACATGTACTGTACAATTGTACACATGTAGTGCGTCGTTACTTTGCCGGTCTCAGCTCGCTATTCGAAATAGATCGTGATTATTGAAACCGCACAATGTGGCAAGCAAGGTTGTGCTGATACATGTCCATTGTCCATATTGCACATGCCCTGTCCAATAGCTAAACGAAACTACGAGTATACCGTACACCCGCCAGGCCGCAATAATCTCAAGGCGCGGCATATCAAGATCGGGATAGCTAAGAAATTAATATCTTGTGAATTTTACTTGAGTCTCCATATAAATCTAAAAATGCAGGGGTGTCCAACCCGGGACTGCGACACGGGATAATTGGCGCAGTATTTTGAATTGACATGTCATCATTTTAATATTATGAGCAAGTTTCATGCATTGCTGGACTTCTTCGTCTATTAGTTGATGTCCATATTATGTAACCTACTATATAGCAATAATTCTCAACATAGGTGTTTAGCCATGGGGCGATATGGACGCCATCGACTTTCCCAAATGTTTCGTAATTTAACATCAAGTAGAGTAGTTCTGAGAAGACGTATTTAACTTGAAGTTGTGCTTCGGGCTTCGCGCGATTTAGCGTCACTGGGTACCCCCACCCCGACATCCTGGCATTCCAGCGCCAGTGATTTCCTTGCCACTATACATAAACTGTTTCAGCCAACATGCGATTCAGCGGCGTGCACTTCCAGAAGCATCGACGGCCGTACGATGATCGAGACATGGCCCAAATCTTCTATATTTATATGTCCAGACGCCGAAATAACTGGCGCCGGATATAGTCCTGTCCATGCAATCAGAATCCCGCGGTGCAAATGCAACTAACAGAGGAAATATTGCACCCCTTGAAGAAATTCGAACTGGGTTTCGCATACGTCTCACCGAAGGAGTTTTTCTTATCGTTTGCTCTAATACATGGGAGCTATTCCGATCCGACCGACAATCCTTATGGGAGGTCACGAAATACCAACATGTTGCAATAAAGAAATTAATAACAATGGACCCACCCGAAGCTAACCCACGATAAACTCCTGAACATTGTTGCCCGTGCGAAATAAATATCCCTCAAGATGTGGGCTACGTATATAATTACGTGTCTTGAAATTTTTAAGATTTTTGAAGAGTGAGGCCCGTTGCCCAAAAAGTAAGATGCCCCTGGCTTACAGTGCTACTTACTTTCAAGAGCGTCTTGTGCGTTGATCATCGGTGCCACGCTGATGAGGAGTACGCTTGCGAAGAAGATTAACAACTTCATGATACTGTCGTACGTTCGCCCTATTGGTCTGTATTAGATAATTGAGGTCTATATAGATATGACTGAAGTTTAAAGTATGCGAGCGATCAGCAATCAAAACTAACGTGCATACTAGCTGAAGTTCTGAATTCGGTTGCGGACAGGCGGATAGTCGGTCAGGCCAAGAGGGATTTTATATTTCAATTCTGCCGTAAAAGCCGCGACAATAAAAACAAACTGATACCTGAAATACCAAATATTCTAAGATAATCACAACAAGGGACGAGCCGACGAGACTAGTTGTTATGTGGTTGCCTGCTTTGTTCGGCGCAACCTTGAGAGCACTGTAGCCGACTTTTTGAAATCAGCATACCATGTACCTTTTTACAAATCGAACGGGCACTGCGGTCTAATTATATGGCATGGTCTCGAATTACAATTGAAGGTGTCACAGACATTTTTAGCAGCAGCCATTTTCCCTGGAAAGCCATTGTATCCGAACTGCAACTAAAATATTTTCACGAAAGGTACTGTTCCATTCTTCACTTCCAACCCGTTGCGAAATTCCTGGCACGAATTACCTGACTGTTGCACTTTATCGACGTGATCAAAGCAGAGAAGTAAATTTATAGTTATCATTGTCAGTCGATCACGAAATGATACGAACCACGGCAGTTTAGTTATGGCAAGTAGGTGTACGGTATTGGCTATCAACGGACGACGTCCAGCCAGGCATATTTGTGTTTGAAGCTTGTTACCGGTACCAACCCTTTTCACTCGTCACTGTAACGCCGTCAGTTGAGCGCCAGTTTCGGTATATGACATGTACGTACAATAGGGGTCTTCAAATATGACTTTTTCCTCAAATCGTACTGGCTACTTGATAAAATTGCTAGGTTACCTAATTTAAGCCTACACACCAAATTTGGTTCAATTCCAACCAGTATAGCCGCATTGCTACAGGTGAAGAAAGTTTATATTTATTATATAAAATAAATAACAAAAAATTTGAAAAATTTCTGTTCACCCTATGAAAGTGTTAGGTTGACTATAGAAATGATGTTCACCAAATTTGGTGCAATTACAACAAGTGGAAACGGAGTTATTGCCGTCGCAAAAATTTGGATTTTAATAAAATAGTATTTACGGTGGGCACCACTATAATAAATAATTAACAGCTCGTAGCTTTAAGTGTACGGTACACGAAAATTGGTCAGTACTGTATGGGTGTGTCTCCACTAATCAATCTGACTTGGATGACTAGTTGAGTACATTGGATTGGAGTTTTAGCGACAACGATAGTGGGGTCTTGTTTGATCACAATCTCTATGAATATATTTTGCGAATTCCGATATACATAGTTTTTGGTATAGATATATAATCCAACTAATTAGCCCACATAATTGTATGCACATTGCACATGTATGTAATGTTAGTATTCGGAAAGAATAAAAAGAAAACGGTTTTTTCATTGCTACTCGTTACTCGCACCCTTCTCCGGCTATCCTGGCCCAGGATTCCTGGGGTATGTTCTACCTATAGTAACGCACGAACGCGGCTGGAACCAGCTATCGGAAGTTCGTTCATAAATGCCTATGATTTATGTAAATCTTCCAGCAAATGTCTATAGCTGCGGCTTTATGTATCTATTTAACAAACATTTCAGATTTCTTACTGTATAATCCTATATCTATCAAAAGATACTTTCACACCTGAAAATGCAAGTTACGGTGTTTTGGCAAGTACCAGCAGTCAGCACGCATAGTTTCATGCTGTACTAAATAACCGCTACAAACTATAGCGGCGTGAGAGATTGAAACGCCGTTAACAAATGATTCGCTTCAGCGCTGGGTGAAACGTTATCCCCCTATAAATCTCCATTGTTTATGTTGCCTTATCGAATCTCCGGGAGCTCGCTTACAGCAGGCTTACTTCTACCGCAACAAGGCGTTTAGATTGTGTTAGACTTCACCCTAACGGAACGGTTTCGCAAGAATTACCCTCGTATAACGTCTCAAGTCATGTAGTGAATATTTCGCCGCTGAAACGCCGATGGACTGTGCGTTTCGAGTACGACTGACGACTGAGGACCATATAGCATACCCGCTTGAGTCTTATGACGTTCTATCTGCGCTAAGCCGTCAATCGACCTGCCTGGACACTGGACAGTAAAGCACGATCAAGCCGTGCTACAAGTAAGCCTCGTTACATCGCCTAGGCCCGGGTGGGTGTCTGAAGTCTGATTTCAAAGGCTACTCCAAGTCGTTTCGTCGCCTTCCTATCTTTTTATTGCATCGCTGTCTTGTGGTGTTTAAAATTGATGAAAATTCTTATTAAATTGAACCTAACTGCAGTGAACAAGTCAGTTGAGAAAGATTTAGCCACCAACATATAGGCCCGCGACGAAATCAAAGCAATAATATTTCAAATCACATTCCCAAGTGTTAAGTATAGGCCTATTTAGCAATCACGATCTAGTGATCCTCATTACATGCAAGCCGACTTAATTCAGCTGATTACAGACCAATATAATGCGCTATTTGGTCGGCGTCGGATGTTTTTAGTCTTTGCGATGCCGTTTCCGTGCCGCGTAGCATCTGTAAATGACTCAATGCAAGAAAGATCATACGAAATGAAGATATTCAACGTTGTTAAAAAACATATATTGGGAATCACGTTGATATAGAAATAGAGTATGTATTTCAGTTTGTAAACACCGTGACCACCTCATTACTTGCTCTCTTGCAATAAGTCTTCTTAGTCATTCACCTATCAATTATATGTTGTAAATCTATTGTTCTGCTTAGCTAGTACTGGACTACTTGGACTCAAAATCCTTGACATAGAGCTGATGCAGTAGTCCCACCTTTCCATATACTCGTATAACGTCGACTGCACATCGTTTACCCAATATATATTGTGCGTTCACTGGTTCATATGAAATCCTTTGGGCGTCACCCATATAAGTAACCGAAAGTGATGCACGAAGGAATTTGTTTCTGTGACCCATGCAGTCACGAGGTGCGCAGTACAATGCACGTGTTTAGGGTCTCGTGATAAACCGTTCAAAATGGGGAGAAAACGCGTTTGAAAAGATGGTTGCGAAAATATAATATATCGAAAACATAGCTCTTATATTAGGACTGTTTTTCAAAAAGGAACTATAGCATGTTTGGTGTCTCAGCAGAATGATTTCCATCACGTAATTAATAGGCACTAGAACAGGGGTCACCAACCTTTATGAAACCGAGAGCTACTTCCTGCGTATTGATGAATGCGAAGGGCTACCAGTTTGATACACGCATAAATGAATTGCCTGAAATAGTCAATTTGCTCAATACCTTTAACTAAATATGTTGATTTGTATTTTTGTAATAGTAATAAATATTTATTTTTGTGGAAACACTGATCATCTCAATGATTTCTCACAATATATATATAGAAACAGATAAATGTAGGCTATTTTACTCTAAGTGAACAGTTTTCAAATTTAACATTTTCAAATTATCACATCTGAGACAGTCTTGTG
This sequence comes from Botryllus schlosseri, assembly GCA_000444245.1. Taxonomy (NCBI): domain Eukaryota; kingdom Metazoa; phylum Chordata; class Ascidiacea; order Stolidobranchia; family Styelidae; genus Botryllus; species Botryllus schlosseri. The sequence goes on from ATSW01003616.1 coordinate 7,113, forward strand.
AAATCGCAATATCCCACTTAACTAGCTAGTCAATAATATTTTTAAACAAATCATGAATTAATTTGCACCATGTTTGTACTCGTGTAGAATACAAAAGTCAACCCCAAATCTTGAAAGATATCTTGTCACACGTAAAAGTGGACACTAAATGTGTTATGTGTCTCTTTGTCAGTTAGTGGTAATCCTGGCATTGCATAGGCCTAATGTCAATTATATTGTGTTCTATACTCTGGTGTGTAACTTGACCCTGCAAGTGAGTCTTGCATATGTACATCAGTGCGGGCTGAGCACAATAATTCGAGTACTCTAATCTGAATCGAGTATTAATTCTAACGATTCGAGTCCAGTAGCGAAAGGTGATTATTTCGGGTACTGACATTGTACGCTCCTTGCAACTAATATTGAGAAACATAGTTTTGTTACTGTTTTCGATCGCGGGTGGTATAAACCTCGATTGGTCATGTCGTAGCATACGACACCATGCAATAAGCTACTCAGAGCTATGTTATTGGAAATAACATATCTGTGCAGTATAGCGATCAACCCACTGCATCTGTGAGGCCCGTATATTTGTCCCGAGAAGAAGAAAACGTAATGGTAAAAAACAGTGCACTTCAACCTGGTACACTCTTTTAACATCTATACTCAAAACTCGTACACCCTTGACAAAGATTCCGTATAGTAAACCTAATTCGGAGTCGTTCAACCTTCAATTCACGGCCGTATTTCGATTACATATATAGCATAGAGCCGCATCTTAGCGAAAAGTCTTATTTGATCCATTTGGACTACAAATACTCGTGTGAAATTGGCGACAGGGAACTTTACACGGCAGAGAGCCCTTGTGGTGTTCTGTGCCATCACTGACTTATTGAGATATAGCCTAACTTGTGTATAATAGTTTTTGATTGCAGAAACAGCACATCCCAGCAAGCTTATACTATGTATGTACCAAGATCGCGAGTATAAATGTCAGGAGAAGTATTCAGGACTCGTTTATTTCAACCTCGTGAATGAATTTCGTCGATAAATAAGTAAATTCACATTTTGCTGTCAAATATGTATCCTTTCTCAGCCCACGTGATCAGATTTCCGGCACAGCTGATGATGGTGGAATGTCATTGAAAATTTTGGGCAAAAAGTATTGATGATACACTTCCGTTTTTTATTAAATCTTTTGTTGCATGATGTTATTTCTTGACCTCCCATCAGGATTGTCGGTACAGTCAAAATTTATTGGAATTGCCCAAACATACCAGAAAAGCCTTCGTGGTAATTTTTATGGGGCGCATTATTTCCTCTGAGATTCGCATTTGCATGGTGGGTTCAGATCGCAAAAACACTATTGTATTAAAACGAAAAATTCTTCGTTAATTCAAATTTCTAATTGACGGCCACTGTAATTTGATTATGTGTAGACGGCGGGCAGCATAATTATTGTTTTCGGCTGCATGTGGCCGTATGTCCGCAGATTGGCCACCCCTGGACTAATCGAAATAAAGATGAGCAAGGCTGCAACCTGCAACGATGTGTGGCGAGATAGCGTATAGTGGTATAAACCACAGCTGTAACACCAATGGGTTGCGGGTTCTAGTCTGAGGTCGACTCCAGAATTCCTACCTACGTGTTGGAGGTTTATCTAGGCCCCTCCTCGCCATGTGATCCGTGTAAGCGGTGTCTTATACCGTGCTGCAAGTCGACAGATACGAATAAATATGAAGAATATCAGCCTGATGTAAATGACCATTATTGTAGTCGACAAACACCATGAATACCACAAACATACAAACAAAAAAACAAGGCTGCAACGATCTAACACAGTGATTTTCAAATCGACCTCCGAGACTCGCTGGCTGCGCCTCTGCAATTATGCACGCAGCGCTATTTATAAGCATCTCGCAAGAAGTACGAATTCAAAATGTACTGTGAAAGGAACCAATAAGAACCAATGAAAAGCAACTGCTTATGACATCACAATAGGTATGTACTTTACAGGTTGCGTACAGCTGATATGATTGAACAACCTGTTCTGCAGCATAAACTTGTCTATTTAATGTGATAGCTAGTTATCGGTCATCTGGTACACCCCAGTAAACCTCATCCGAGGGGAAGACCCTTTTATAGTTTTAGGGTGTACGATTATAGATAACTAACCTACCGTAGGTCAGTTGAAAATATGGTTGGCGGTACTAAACTTGAGTATTGCTTTCACAACTACATTCATTGCAGCAAAGAATTTATCAACTCGAAGACTTTCCGTGTGCCCCTTATCGAGAGTTAACGGCACAATAAAAAGCATACAGAAAGAGATTCAAACGAAAACCAAATTGGTAAAGTACGACGTAATAATACAATAATAAAAAATAAACGCTAGGCAACGTCCGCTGTAACGGTAGTCATAACAAGAGACGAGAGAAAATCAAATTATACAATAATACACGGAAGACAACACACAGACAAATAGCGGTATTTATTAATGGGATATTTTGAGATTATATAGAAACTCTTTCTGCCGACATAAATCCGGATTGGTCAATTTTATTACAGTTGATTCCAAGACAGACAGATGGAAGGCAGATCTGCATTTAGCAATCACAGTGAACATACTGTCATTGTAATGACTGGCACACACCGGGTAGTTCATTAAATGTTGACCAATTGCACAGTTAAAAGCTGAGACCTGGTTATAGGACGTAGAGTCAACCGCTTCCTTGCACCGCCGAACAAGTACAAAACGATCGATAGGTTTGTTTACTGACCTAATCGATTTAGGGACATGTTGGTTCACTCGTTCAGCCAACCGCAAAGATGTGCGACCCACATACCGACTATCACAGTGGCATTGGAATTTATGTACAATATTACTTGTTTGTAAAGCAGGGAGCACATCCATAGGTTAGTTATATATAGTACGATACACCCGGTAGAAGATCCCTGGCCTAAAAGATACCGCATGATATTTAATGTGATGTAGAACTGGCAGTATGTCGTTTGTAGGTATATACTTTAAAGTAGGTATTTGAACTTTCCCCATCATTCATACTATTGTGGCTTCTACATCAGTGATACTCGACTTAACCCAAAGCCTAATATACTCGATTCAGAATCTAATAACTTATTACTCGAATTTGCCCAGCCGAAGTTCTGTGTTTGTTCTTGGTGAGGTTCATGTCAGAGAAGGCTGACCCACAAAAATAAGTTGTACCAAACAGGTTTGCAAGATTTAAACAAGAATAGTTTAATATAGATAAAAGCTCACTGGTAAGCAATGTCCCCTCTAAGCTGCGCACGTGCGCGAATGCGCAGTGCTGACACGGTCTCAGCGCACAGAAAACCTAAGTTGCGCACAAAAAATCCGAAGTGATGACCTTTTTTTTAGTCGTTACGCATTGCTGTCCAAGGGTCTGCGCAGTAAGTTGGTGGGTGTCCGCAGACTCGTCAAAAATTAGAGGGAACATTGCTGGTAAGTGCTGCGATTTCAGCTATTTCTAGAACAGGCCAGCGGGTGACTCATCTGGTCCTTACGGGCGACCTGGTGCAATCATACTTCATTTTAAATGACCTTCTCTTTCTTGACTGACTGTCATGTGAATAGTTTTATACTTCAACCAGTAGCATAAATACAGACTGATTTACTACACGCGGCGTAATAATATTGATATCGGGTAATTTGTATTCCCACGCTACTAATTCACGATTATATAGCCTACAACGCATACTGGTACGACCAGAACTTCAATCACGTCTCGTTGAGTTCGTCCTGGCCAGCAATGTGTTAATTTAAGCAATTTATAGGTAAAAATGATTTGCGACATGTAATACGAGATTTTTGCCGTGGCGCACCAGACCGACAAGGTGATAAGCGCCACAATGTCTTATTTTCACAATCAATAACGTAACGTTCGATTCGACATGATCGAAACGATCACGTCATTGGCCACTGTGCATATTCTTCGGAAGGCCTTGAATGCACCACTGGACTAAAATTACACTTGTGCGCGTGAATCACCGCATAATTTCGATTCTTCATTTTCAATCATCTCTACCTCCTGCTCTGCAACCCTTGCCAATTCTTCATCTACCGCAAATCTGAAATCTAACCTCTTCATATATTGCATACGAATAACAATTTGACTGTATTACTGAAATTTTAGAAATTTACTCCAATCTCGCCATTTTTCTTTGGGGGCAGATTGCTCCCCGGATTATGTGTATATTTACCAGTTTTACTGTGAATAAAGAATATAATAATGATACAACGAATGACGATGCAACGATACAACGATGCAACGATACAACGATACAACGATAGACCTGTGTTCCAAAGTGAGTTGTGAGACATCATTCTGTCTCGCATTTGTCGTAACCGCAACATAGAGTCGATTTTAAGACACATAAAGCTAGTTCGACGTTTCCGCCATGACTCACTGTACCGTAAGTATGGTTTGCAAAATGACTTCGCAGTCGATTCATTTTGATCGATATTACCAAAAGAAAATAACTTGACCCCGGTGGTGATGTAGATCTGCGCGCATCCGTCTGTACCGATGTCATAGTGATATTCTTTTCAGAAATGTAGTTATCTACGAATGCCGTGGGCGGAGTGGATTGAATGCTTGAATGCCTAAGATCCCCGAAAATTCACTAATTTATTTAACCACAGTATGACTCTGGTAACACTAGCGAGATAAGTATGGACTCACTACCATTATAATATGTGATTCCATATTACACTTGCAACAAGAAAAAGCACTATGCCAACAAGTCACAGAAAGGTTGGCAGTCTATACCGCATGTATCTACGTTCTACGGAAGCTAAATCGCTAAATAAACCCACTTTTCGCCGTGTTTACACAACCAACGGGATGATATTTGACAACAGAAAAAGGCAATAGTATAATTTATAACATTCCAGGGAATTCCTATCGAAACGGTAGACTGCATGACAATAGAATTCCAGTGCTANTGAAATACAATAATAGATAAGCTGGGAGTTTAAGGGATCGGATATTATATTTTTGAACTTTAGAACACCTTCCTTCTTGTCCTNTAGACATTTCCAACAATATCAGCATACATGTTAAGATTATAAGTAAAAGTAATATTATCTACGAATGTGTGTCACTCGATGATACCGAAATCATTATGTATAGCAGGGTTTCTAAAATTATGGGNCGTGGACTCGTGGGTAGTATCACCAATAAGCGGGAAAAGAAGAAAAACGGTTACGACAATATGGCCTGATCATAAATATGTGCGGAGCTTTGTATTACAAAAATTGTTTGATTTATCTGGCATTGGTTATTAAGTTATGGGGGCCATAACTGCGGCACCCCATAACTTTTTCAATGCGCATAATTCACAAAAATAATTCTAACCGTATTCGCAATTGTGAAATAACGGTATATTCCCGGTATCGCTTAACACCGCCGGAGACCGTTTGGATGCTTTAGTCTAGGGGTGGTGGCAACATGCTGCGGGCGAGAGACTATTAGACACAGGCATTCATGGGCTGACCCATTCCTCACATGGCATGACACGGGAAAACATACGTTTGAGCCAAGTGCGGTGCAAAAAAGAACCCCCGATGTAGATGGTTGTCTTTGAAACAAAGGGTGTTTTTAATTTTTTTTTCAAACGTTGTTCTATTTATGCCTTGATTGTGCAAATACGTCTGAAAAACATGTAGTATGAGCCTAAGGACGATTTGCATCCATGATAGTCGACGTATACAATGTGGGGTGGCTGGAACCCTTGAAATCGTCGTCGGTTCAACAGTTTTAGCTTGTAGATATAGATCATTTGTACGGAATGGGTGTTCTCATGATGATGAACGTCGACCGTAACAAATGCTGCATAACGATGTAGCCCTGGTTGAAGATTATTTTTGGTCTGTTTATGACAGTGGTCGGAAGCCCTTTTCGTCGAAAGAGCCATATTTACCCTGTATTTTCAATTGTCAATGCCAATCCACTGTTACATCACAACTAAATTTTCGTGACGTCATGGATAAAAAACAAACATGAAAGCAACAATAAGAGCATGTTTTAAACATAATTGTTTAAATTGATTTTTATTTAAAATGCAATCCATATTATGAACAACTTCTCTAGCCACAAAATCGAAACTATACATTCGGGTGGTTCAAAAATAACTTTTTTCCGCCGGATTCCAGCCATCCATGGATTAAATTCATGAGGTTACCCTAAAAGACGCTGCACAAAAAATTTGGTTCAATTCTAACAAGTATAAGCCGCCGCAGAGCCAATCAAAATTTTAAAAAATAAATTTTTTCTGTCAACCCCATGAAATTGTTGAGTTGTCTTCAAAGACGATGCGAATCAATTTTGACTCAATTCCAACTAGTAGAAGCGGAGTTATTTGAGTTTTTCGTTGATAATTCTCGGATTATCCACCAATCACTCTGAAATTATACCTGAAATCCATTCAAACTTCACTATCACGTCACTTTCAAAAGCTACCATGCGGTTGAACTTCAGCTACTAATGTCACATTTGTAGTTTATCATGATAAAACATCAACCGTTTATGATTCGTGACTGAAAATTGTGATTTGGACATGGGCGCGACCGTTGGTAAAATTATTCGAATTCTGACTGAGCGGGTGATAAAATAAAATTGACTCGAGTGGAGTCGGGTCAAACGTAAAAATTAAAGGACTTTTTACTCGGAACACCGTGACTTGGCACGACCACAGTCGCAACAAACCATCAAACTGTCGTGGGGAATAATCACATATCAACGGAAGGTAGCTTGCGTTGCGTAGGGTATATAGCTATCTAATCAGGTCATTCCGTTTCCCCTGTTAGTTACATCCTGGGTGATCTTTGGTCTTTTTATCCATGTTATCATCGCTGCTGGCGATTAAGGTAGTGGTACGCTCCACGGTTGTTACACCAATGGATTCTTCGGCGATTGGACATTTCTATTCCTGTGATTCTTTACCAGGGGTTCATGAACCCCTTAGGGCTTACGAAGCACCACATCAGGGGGTACGACTACGAGATTCATTGTGGAATTGGACCTATATGCTATCTACAGCAGTGGTTCTCAACCGCCAGTGCGCGGACCGGTGCCGGTCCGTGACGACTTTCCTGCCGGTCCGTCAGGTATTTTACAATTTTATACCTTAATTTCAAGGTACAATATGCTGAAGGCTTGTCCATTGATAAAATCAATTAAACATCAAAACTTAAACTGATTGAGAACTTCGTGAGGTAACATTAGGTCTGGAAACATTTGACTTGAAGTTCGAACCGTGTCATTGATAGGGGCGGAGCTTGAAGGAGCCCAAAGGTATTTCGTGAATAAACATAAATTATAGTTGTAACTTCATCCAAATTTTTTAAAACAAATTTCACACTTTGTCCAATTTTGTGTCACTAAATAATTGGATTATTATTATTAATTGTGAAAATGGGACACTGCGGCGCTTATCACCTTATCGGTCTGGTTCGCCACGGCAGAAAATTTCGTATTACATGTCGCAAATCGTTTACTTGAAAAAAATTGCTTAAATCAACACATTGCTGGCCAGGACGAACCCAACGAGAGGCGATTGAAGTTCTTGCCGTACGAGAAGGTTATCTGTGGTGAACTCAGATTTCAAGTTTAAGCAGAAATCAATCAAATATGCTCGGTGCGTCATATTTTGGGCATGCGAGGGGGAAGTGATCCACATTCTCGGGTACGAGGCATAAGTCACAGAATGGCGTGTCGCTGCAGCCTATTTTAAATAAATGCCCTTTCAGACGACAATGGCCGGATCGGAGACGGAATAGCATCGTTTCATACAAACGCGATCTGTGCATTGAGGGAAACGTCGTTTGTACCGTTTGGTGGAAACTTTTGTAGCGGTTTCCCGTCTCTGTGGAACGGTACTCGGTCTGCCACTCAGTCCGGACGTATTTGCGTACTTCGTTCTTGACATACCTATAGGTAATTTGAGGTACTTCCTGACTGTCAAATGCAAAAGCGGCAGTGGAACGTGCAAGTTCATCTGCAACCTCATTGCCGGGAATGCCACTGGGTCCTGAAACCCAGGAAAAGGCAACGGCGATGCCCATTCCTACCAACTGCAGGAACAGAGGGAAAATCTTATTGAACGTTCTGCTCGGTGTGCGGTTCGGGGTAGCGATTGTATTCAGAACACTAAGACAATCTGTCAGAATAACATATTTATCCGTTCGACTGCCATGATTGATTATTGACAATAGGACATTAACGATAAATAGCTAGCATCTCCACTTGGAAAACGGAAAATAAACTCGGGCAGATCTGGCTAAAACGGACTGACTGCATGTGATGGAATGTAAATCGCGAAAGCCGTTCCTGTAGCCGTCTTCGAACCATCTGTATAAATCTCGACGGCTTGGTCGTGGCACTCAAAAAGGTAATCTTTGAAACACGCGTTCTGAGAGAGCGGGGAGTCTCCCTTTCGTATGAGCCGACGTAATGTCCTATCCACCTTGGGGGTGGAACTGTCCAGGGTGCTACGAACTGAATTCGTTCTTTTTCCACAATCAACTGTTCCAGAATAGGTGATTTTGACAGGGTATTGACTGTTCTGAAGTTTGGTCGTATCAAGGAGTAAATTTCACGCCATGTATCAGTTAGTAGTTCAGTTGATGGGTGTTGATTGTGCTCATGACTAAGCAAGTGGCATCGATGATTCATACACAAATATTTGTGTCTAATGTGGAGAGGCGGTTCGTTACATGCAGCTTGCAAGGCACATATGGGTGCACTCCGCATTGCTCCGCAGCACAGACGCAAAGCTTGATTCTGTATGAGCCCCAAACATTTGACTTGAAGTTCAAGCCGTGTCATTGATAGGGGCCGAGCTTGAAGGAGCCCAAAGTTATTTCGTGAATGAACATAAATTATAGATTATTTTAGTTGAAACTTCATCCAAATTTTTTAAAACAAATTTCACACTTTGTCCGATTTTGTGTCACTAAATAATTGGATATTGAGTGCCCTTCCGCCGAGAAATACGCATGATCTGTCAGCCATTGCCGCGCCACGACGCACCAACACATGATGAAGTTTGGGCTAACACAGGACTGCGAAAAGTGTGCCAAAAATTTGGCAGCGAGAACACCTTGGCCGAAAATGACTGCCCTTTGTAAACCGAAAACCTCGATATGGATATGTCAAATTGTCCATATAGGCACCTAAATGGCTGGAGCCGAGTTTCGCTGTCCTGGCAATCTGTACCCCACAGGAAAAACGGCATCCCACAGAGAAAAGTTATTTTCCAGTGAAGAAATAGCAATTTGGAATCGTGTACTTCTTTTAGCTTAGTACGCTTGGGCGATTTCAATATCTATTCACTATATATAACAGACAGTAGGTCATGAATTAATGACATGCAACGAAATAATTTTTGCAACAGTCCATCCCAAATATGTTTAATTTGATTACATGCCATAAATTTTACAAGACGACACCTCACTCAGCTCTACCGAAGAATCTGATAATTCTGAGAGGATAAAAATGTAGCAACATGTACGCAATTACCAATATTATTGACGGATTCGGTCATGAATCATAGAAAATTGGCACGCTTCTCGCGATTAGGCTACGTAAACTCTCTGCCTGCACTTAGTAGAATGGATGTACTCACAAGCAGCAGTGAAAGCATCCATCTAACTGTGGGGCCCAAGACCTATGTTTTCCGGGAGTTGACTGACGAAGTGCCTTTTCGGCACTGGTTTTGTGTATGGCCATTGGCCAGGTATAGCTGTTGCTAGGTGTTTTCGTGCGGCGAATTGTATCCGTAGTAGCCAGAGTAGCCTACGCCTGGTGGTAGTGAGCAATGAACATTCAGAAAGTTAGCACGACAAGGTGCTTGTTTCGACTAAACACTTATTCCGTCGATATTGCCGAAGAGAAGAATATTATTTGAGTGGGCGTGGTCGATTAAATCCACGGCATACGGGGCGAAAAACTGTAAACGACTCTCGGCGGTAGCACGTTTATCTGGGAAAGGCAATTTTTCCTCGACTCAGCAGACTCACTATCGTAAAATCTCATGGATACCATCATGAACATAATTAATAACGATAAAACCCTAAAAATGTCACTCTCTAGCACCAGACACTTGCAAAAAACGGCTTCATACTCTACGTTTTGGGTTGATTTCAATTTCAGAATATCCACCGGTCCGCCAAATATTTTTTGAAATTTTACCGGTTCGCGAGGCGAAAAAGGTTGAGAACCACTGATCTAGAGCTTAAAATCATTTTGCAAATCAACAAAAACAGAATATTTTCTGGGCCAATTTATTCAACTGAAAAATATTCTTCGCGCGAAGCACGATTTTATGTTTGCAAGGTTTTTGATGATAATTTTATAGCATAGTTACCATCAGAAATTGTGTTGAAAATGGACAGGGGGTATGAGAACTCTTATTGAAAGCACAAGGGTTATGATCGCTAAAAAAAAGTTGAGAACCAAGCTGTTATTACTATAGCACAATCATTATTATATTTAAGTTGTTATTGATCTGTTCCAATAATCAAATGCACATCTAATGCACATCTAATGCTGATTTAAATTGACTTTGGCAACGACATGAACAATTGCCTGATTATCAGGACTATACAAGAGTACGGATGAGGCTGCACGGCGCAAATGCTCCGATATCAGATCAATCTTTGGTAAATTCTAAAATTTTCTACCCCTGACGAGTGCCAGCCGAAAATATTCGGGTTCATTTCAATATGAATATACTTTTCAATGCTACCTATAATTGTGGCAAGTCAAATGTCCGCTAGCTTCAATTTTATACCGCGACAGCTTTTATGGTGTCATGGTGAATTTGTCATCTCGCATGGTATCTATAGCTCATTCTTTTGACAAATTATGCCAAACACAAAACAATTTTATTCAAATACTAGAAAATGTGATATTTTTCGTGCCAAACATGAATAGTAGGGTACATAGGCGCCGACTTTTATTTTCGCATGGGGTGGCGGCAGGCGCGTAGCTATGGGGTGTCGAAACCCCCTCCTTTGGAAATGACCATTTTGGCGCTAATATTCAGTTGTAATTCAACAAGTCGTATTATCAGTGTTACGCGGGGGCAACGATTAATTAGCGAGATTTCTGTGCACGCATACCGCACAATGTAACGCGACACGATCTGCCTCTGAGATGATTGCGAAATTAGGTCAGTGATTGCCGCGCGCTCGGCATTCGTCACTGGACTGAGCAGTAACACGGCGCAACAATTCTGGAACAGAGAAGACAGATAAGATTATGATTACAAACGCGCGCGGCCAATCAGTATTATCCCTTACCGTCAACACAATAGGTTTTTACTTAGTATTGAGTAACTCGCATCGCGACAATTGGTTGCTGATTAAAACATCGATTTTGACTGCATTGCTGCACTTCTAGATTTACGTTCGCAAAGCATAATAGGATTAATATTATGGGCACGGGAATAAATTCCAATTAACAGGCACTCACAATAAAACACTGTTCAGCTTTGCGCTCCGAAAATATTTATCACAGAAATGGTCCACAAAATATTTTAAACGCGGTTTGCGACCCTCCATCGATTCAAATAATGCACTTTAATTTGTAGAAGGTCAACGTATATTTGGTCGTCAAATCGTGAGAGAAGATGGTGTTTCTCAGAGCGCGCGATGAAATCTACGTTTCTAACGATGAGGTCGAATTTGTACATCTAAGGATCGTTCGTTTGCTGAAACCATCATCAGTACGCTGTGCGAAATACATAGTAGTGATCAATTTTATCGGACTGTACAATCATGCGGTAAGGTTGCGCTGATAATGAAATTACAGACATGCCGCAAACCTGCAATAATTACAATTACAGGGTGCGCTAGTCATACCTAAATACCCAGATACGGCAATGGCAACGAGCACAATTTGTTCAGACGCGGGCGTAAGTTTTAATCAAATAGATATATAAACACGAACAATATTACACTCAAAGATTCAGAGACTCAGAGACTCAGAGATTGTTACTGTTTGGCGAAAGTGTTTCTGCGGACGGTAGCAGGCCTGCAAGCGGATACGCTAAATCAAACCATGCACCGACAATAGTGCACATGAGATATCGATGACCCATTTCGCATACAAATGATTCTCGCTAATTTGCAGTACGCAGCATTGATAGTACGAATTAGTGAATTGGCATTTCAAAGGGACGGTATTTCTAGTTCTAAATCAGAAACTCCCTGGCTACGCACCTGGGGTTTTAATGCCGACAACGCGCTGGTTAATATCAGCCCGGTGCCTACGGCTTACGTATGCCCAGATCAGCCAGTCCGAATTTGATCGTAAAATGGTGCGCTTTTAATTATACACGTGTGATTACAGCAAGAGCATTATGGGCGCATGCCGCGACCTTATCATTAGAAATACATATCCCAAAGGTTTGAAATTCGATCCGCTATATGGTTGCGCTCGATAGAGTCCGTCCAGAAATGAAGTTTATTGGAACATAGAAGGTTCCCGTTCAAACTAGTCGAATAAATTCAGAATTTGCGCTACCGAGAATCTCGTTGCATCAATACTTGGCAACGTAATTCAACGCCGTGCACTGCACAATGCGCAGTATTAATAACAAAACAAACACTGACAAGTGACACCGAGGGAATACGAGATGTATCAAGCAGACAAGAATTAGTAGCCTACAGATGATAGCAAACGAGAAAGCGCGCATCTAATCATTAATTGCTCAGCTTGCGTACAGCACAATTGGGTTCCGAGTCTGACATCGCGACAATTGTTTGCTCAAAATGACATTCGTGTTGCATTTCCCGATAAAAGTTGGCAAAGCCATGTTAGAGTAATGAATATGAGCACTTTGCGTAGAAATGACTTTCAATTCGTAGGCATAGGCCACGCTACACAAACGCACTGTCCTATTTCGCGCTCGAAGCCTCCAATTAAAGAAACTATCACGGAACTAAAACACGAATTATTTTGTAAACGAATATGGGCGCAAATACAATTTAATTAAGAGAATGAGAACGTGAATTCGCTCGTCTGGTTGAGAGAAGATGATGTTTCTCAGCGCAAGCGTGTCGAAATCGACGTCGTAAACGAGGTTGCTTCGATCGACTGATTACTAATCACGGATTACAATTTACAAATCACTGCTGAAAAATTCGGTGTCCTAAACATACAAGATATGCGGAAACTAAAAATTGCAAAGTTTATGTATCAGTTCCACTGTGGCCGCTGCTCCGAAAACTTCGATGACTTCTTTACCTCGGTATCAAAAGTGCATAAGTACGACACACGCGCGTCTACGTCGTCCAACTATCATATGGTTGACAAAAAATATCATCGCTCAAATATGCCGGACCTATGAAGTGTGGAACAGTATCTCGCCGGCTATCCGACAGTCGTCGAGCATGGCCACATTCAAGTCGAAATACAAGCAATTTTTGCTGAGTGAATACTAGTCAGCCCGCACCATTTACCGGACCACGACCTGAGATATCGATCTCGCCTTCCGTCACTTGCCAGTTGCCACTTTCTATTAGCTTCTTTTACTTTCATTCAGTGTGCAATGTGCATGCCTCCTCTTTACATCGCCTAGGCCTAGGTGGGTGTCTGATCTTAAGACTACTCCTAGTCGTTTCGACATCTTCCTATCATTCCTTGTATTGCAGTCTTGTGATGTTTTGAAGTGATGAAATTCTATGAATAAACTTGAACTTGGGGCGTTTTAAGCACTAGTTCATCGTCGCCGACGAAGCTGCGTATTCAATTATTCGCGCGCGTATCGGTTAATGGAAAATAGTTGGCATTTACTTTACGCGCTATCACGGACTCGCTAATTGACAGCGCTGATGATTTGAAATCGCAGACGGGGGGCGTTCAATCTTATTGTATGCGGTGGCCGCCACCCCATAATTCTGCCATGGGGTGGCTGCGCCACTCCGCCACCCCGTAACTCGGCGCCTAGGGTAGATGTACCGATGAGACACTGGGACCGAAAATACTTGAAAAATTCTCTGTGATAATCCCATGATTACAGTACGCGAATTTGTCTACAATGGCATGCTTGCAGAATCTTTCCTCACATGCAAAAAACTTCGACCTGCGTAAGTTATGGGATCTGTGACAAATTATTTACGTTTTAGGGGGTGTAAAGTAAATTTGGATCGACATATACATTTTCTATATAACCTTCCAGACTAACAAGCCCGCCTTAATGTTTGATATGAAGTATAGGGCTTGTATCAAGATATATAATGACACATATTTTTTGAATCAATACCATCCTCGAGTGGACTATTGTTAATTCAATTACAATATTTATAGGGTGTGGGGGACCTATGGTACCATAGCCAAATCATGCAAAATAGATGGACTAAGTAATTACTTAACATCAGAAACACGCCTACAGAGGCTGTAAATCAAAGTTACCAGTGGTATCGCTATTACGAGATATTTGAAAGACAAAATGTCGATTTGCGGGTAATATGTATGTGGCATTAATTTTGGAAGTTTGGGCGTAAATCAAAACGTGATTTTACACCAACATTTGAGTTGATATAATCTATTTTATTCTTGAAGGTGGTGACGAAACATTCTTCATTGGCTTGCTTTAGCTGAGAATATTGCAGGCTACACAATAAAACAAATTGACAAATTTGAGTTTTTGAGCGTATGCCCCATAGGTCCCATTGTCGTGTGCCTTTGGACCCACCGGGTGGGGACCGATGATACGTTCGAGCTACAATCTTTAAACGATTATAAATATTTTTTGAAAAGGCGGATATTCATGTAAATGTCCGCGATAGGTAGAGCTTGTATCGAAGTGTTGAGACAGCAAAAGATCTGGTATTTTCGGCTGAAGATTTGAGGGCCAGTGATCATTTAGCAATTTTTGATCCATCGGTACCACATCTCGCCCTACATTAGGAAATTACATTTCACGATGTTTGTGGAATGCCAGTCTGCAAGGTCACGTCAAATAAGACCTACTTGTGAATTATACTGTGATTACCCCTATTATTGATGGTGCGGCCCGCAGCGTCATCAAAAAAACTAGGAAATTGGCCCGCGAACACATTTGAGTTTGAGACCTCTGTTTTAAACAGTGTTTTAAACAATGGCTTTTCTCTAAAAAATGTATTTGTATCTCTCAATTTTTATCAGTGATTTTGCCCACTATGCTAGAGTGTACGAACTTTTCGCGGACCAGTAACGAACTCCTCGCGGAACACCGCGGTTGCCGAGTGCCGATCACTGACCGACAACAGAGATGAGCATGGCTTCAGATTTGCATTCTAAATAAAAATGGATCTGGTGATTTTGGCTGGTCTCGGAATGGATCGGATGTATATTTGCGATCATTTTGAAGCTAGATTTAGTTTTGGACTTGGTTACGAAATTTCATATTTTCATTATAATCATTTTCCATTTTCATGTGAACAAGTTTCAGCTATCACCGAATACTACGGTTACTAGATTTTGGAATCCGGAAAGAGGGACAATTTTTAAAAAATCATAAAAGTTAGTTTACCGAAATTGAAAACAGCTGCTTTGTGATATTTTCTGGAAATCTTGTTGTGTCGACTAAAAAAGGTCACCACTTTGACTTGACTCCCGAATGTGGTGTTGACTGAAAGAAAGAAAAAGTACATTTAGGCGTCCTCGGAGGTAGTTTTAAATTTCCTGAAAAGGGAAGACAAATACTCCTAAAGGAGGATATATGGTAACCCTACAAAATGATATTGCCTACCCAGGACTGAAAAGGTACTTCGTCAGTCCCCCTCCCCCCGCTCTCACATTACCAAACTGCCGTTACAATGCAACATTCCAGGCTGATTTTGGGGGTTCCAGCGCCACGAGCAGAATAAAATTTATATTTTCAGAATCAGTACCGCGGTAGCTTTCGATTGATACCCGTTTTATCATATTTTGCGCTCGGCAAGCCGGTCAAAAATTACTGTCAAATTGCCTTTGGCCAAATAGAATGTGTGAGGTAGATCAATTTCATTTAGCGGTGAGATTTGCTTGTGTCCACACCAGAGTTGGATCAATTACAATAATTCAGTTCAATTCAATTACAATTACAATTACTCCCTTGCATGTTTCAATTACATTACAATTACAATTACTCAATACTAAAAATATCAGATTACAATTACAATTACAATTAGTGTTAAACATGTAAGTGATGAGGTAGAGAGGTGTGCTTTGACAACTGTAGCGACGTAATTAGCAACAATCTCAAGCTATTCATGTTTCATTCATGACACGTAGAATACTCTTTAATTATAATGGTTCAGCACAGGTTTCAGTTTAGCCCACTGGTTCTCTAACGTTTTGACAGTGGAATATTTCGTGCCCCCATATCGTCATATCACACAACGAAACCAGAATGTTAGCAATCATTACATATAGGTTGATGGTGTGGAAGGTTATGACTGTTGATGAGAGAATCAGGGTAGTAACCAAGTCACAAAGCTCCGAGTCACTAGTCAATCTCACTTTTATAGTTTTGACTCGAGTCAAGTCGAGTCTGTGCAACTTTGCATTCATTCATAGGTTAAATACCGTAATAAATGATCAAACTGAAATACAAAAGAACAGTTGCATCGACTAGCCTAATCCCTATTGCTCCAACAACTCACAAGACGTGGGTGCCAATATATACATGCACGCACGTCGCACAATCACAAGAACAAGAAGACGAGATCGCTCATGCGTTTAGGGAAACTATTAGAGAGAGAGATAGTAGTAAGAGATAATCACACAGAGTCATTTTCAATTCACCACCGAGTCAAGTCCAAGTCCAAGTCATCGAGCAGAGTTTCGAGTCCAAGTCATTGTGTTGACTGCTCAGTTTCCAGTTAAAGTATTGTTAAACCCACTTTTTACAACTCTGTTTGGCGATATCGAATGGTTCGTATTTATAATATACGAATTTTACCCATTTTTAACAGTTTCTGGTCGCGTTTTCAAGTACCAGTACCAATTTACGAAATCCCAATAGAGTGGTTACTTTACTGTTCTTCGTAATTACAATGAAATGTCGGTCTTGGCTGTCTGAGTCCGTGACTTGGTTCGAGTCATGCGCAATGACTCGAGTCCAAGTCGAGTCAATACACAGATTGTCTTGAGTCGAATCATTTCCGCATTTTGAGAAAATAACTCGAGTCAAGTCAAGTCATCAGAATATCGTGACTCGAGTCATTACAACCCTGAGAGAATTCTCCAATATGAAATTCGGACTATACACAGAGCAATAACTATGAAATGGAGGTGAATCGCGCCAGGCGCGGAAAAAATTTCAATATACCGGAGCTTCGCGCTTTAAATTTCAATATACCAGAGCTTCGAGCTTCGCGCTTCAGATGCTTTCACGCCGTCCAAGGGGGGCACGCCCCCCAGTTTGAGAACCACTGGTTTCGCCTATATTGTAATTCACAAAGTTTTCTGTTGCTACTGAAGCATGGGAAACAGTTTAGCATGGCGGAATTATCTGGTTATAACGCGGCACGCATAGAACACCGATGTAAATAGGCTAATTATTACAGGTGGCGACTGCGTAGTGTGTATTAAGGCCTTAAGGCAGCGGTTCTCAACCGGGGGTCCGTGAAGCATTTTCAGGGGGTCCGCGAAGCCTCTAAGCTTGCAAAATGATATTTTGCCTAATTACAGCTACAACTTCATGACTCACATCAACATAATTGCCGTCTGAGATGAAATATCCTATCTGTGCAAACTCATTTTAATTGCTAAATTGCCAATAGTCTACTGATAAAAAAAAACATATTGCCGTTTAGAGAGGTTTGTTGGGGTGATATACATAACCACACTCCCAGACCAACTTCAAAATGAGCTTATTGATGAAAATGACTAGGATGGACGTTATATGTTCAATGACAAATCCGAGTCTCAATTTTGATGGTATATATGCTTCGATCATACTCAAATGGGTCGTCGGTGCCCGTTATTATAGCCTACCATTCGCCACCACCTATATTTGTGGAAATAAATTTTCGGCAATCGTTCATATCAAACCGAAGAGTCGTATTTTCAAGACACGACCACGTAATTCAAGAAATGCAGCTACAAAACTCGCTACCGTCAGCCCAATTTCAATATAAATAGTGCGATGTTATTTTTTGCTACATTTGGCACTAGCCAGAAATTAATATTCGTAAAACACAGATGACGGTTGCACGATAATTGAGCTTGTTTGTGGTATTCATGGTGTTTGTCAACTAATATGGTCATTCGCACCAGGTCAATTTTCTTCATTTCTATTCCGTAGCTGCCGACTTATATCATGACCCACTTCTAGGCTTTTATAAGACACCTCTTACACGGATGAGATGGCAAGGAGAAACTTTGATAAACCACCGAAACATGGGTAGGTATTCTGGAGTAACCGCAACCCAGTGCTGTTGCTGCTGTGGATTATACCACTACGCTATCACGCCAAATTGACCTAAATTTAAACTAAAGTTTTGGGGGTCCGCGGGGTTCTTGACGCTCCAAAAGGGGTCCACGAAGACAAAAAGGTTGAGAACCACTGCCTTAAGGCCTTGCGGCGGCGTCGTCATCCTGGTCCGTACCGGGTTTTCACTGGCGTGACGAATAAATGATTGTTTGATTGATTGATTGATTTTTTGTGGTGTATTGAACTGATAAAATTGCTAATAAACCAATGATGATGATGATGAACTTTCCAGCTCAGCTCCCGGAAAACACCCGCCGGAGCGTTACTTCAGTGCTGATGTACTGTATCTCAGTCGAATTTGGCCCTATATTTAACCAGAAATCTCCAAAAAAGAGGACATTTGGGCGTCCCCCGAGGACACTTTCAAAAAAAAATCGAAAAAGAGGACAAATCCTCTTAAAAGAGGAGGTATGGTACTATAAGTTACGGCCCTACCGAATACTGGAGTTGGACTTGGATTTCAATCTTTGATGTGGACCATAGTGGAGCAGGATTTGGATTGGAAAGTAATAAATCCGCTATCGGTACAGTTTACTTTCAGCATAGTGTGCTTACAGCTGTAGTTACTGCTGTCCCTGGGCCGAATACTTGTATGAAATTTCCTAAGCGGAAAAAAGATATGACCTACCATAACTATTTTAAACAAATTTACTCCTGGAGGATGAGTTGATACCTTTTCTGGGTTCAATAGTGGTCTAAATTACATAACAACCTCAAACAACTTATTTAAGCAGCATAAGTACCAGGAAACGCCGCCTAAATATGTGTGATGTGATGGCATTCGCAACAATACGCAATTGCTTCTGTCAATATATCTGATGTGTACGATACCTGATTCTTTGTTCCGCGAATATGAGTTATACCTTTTCTGAATCTAATAGCCATATATTTTACACCCAAACTGCTGACAATTCATTTCAAGGTACACTTCCCTCCGCAAAATTCACCCAAATGCGTGTGATATGATCGCATTTTGCGACAAACCACAACACTTCACACGATTTGACCATGTCAACGTATCTTATCGGTAGGGTGACTTATACTTTGTTCCGAAATATAAGTTGTACCTTTTCTGAATCTAATAGTCATCTATTGTACACCCAAACTGGAGACAACTTATTTTGAGGTACACAAGTAACCCTAAAGTTCACCTAAATATGTCGGATCTGATCGCATTTGGCGACTATTCACAATCGCTTCACACGATTTAACCATGTCAATACATCTTATCGGTAGGGTCTTTGTTCCGAAAGATGAGTTATACATTTTCTGAATCTGATAATCATCCATTTCACACCCAGACTAGAGACAGCTTATTTCGAGGTACACAAGTAACCCTAAAATCCACCTAAATATGTCAGATCTGATCGCTACAAACGGAAATTCACAACCGCTTCACACGATTTGAGCATGTCTGCGCAGTCCCGTGTGATGTCATCAGGAGTATTATTGACGGAAAAATTGTCGGAAAAATTTCATCGTCGACTCGAAAATGATGACGGTGAGGTGTGCGACCTCTTGCTGTTTCCACTGATATGGGAAGATCACTTTATACTCATTTCATTTTCAAAATCAAATAGCCAAATTGCAATTATAAACTCCCTGGCTGATCACAAATTATGAAACTGTTTGCTATCGAAGTTGAAAAGCAATTTCAAGGGTTTTTTCTCCGGAAATTCAAAATTGACGAACTCCAATTCGAAATGAAATGTTTGGTAAAGC
>ATSW01003617.1:0-25514 GCA_000444245.1 Botryllus schlosseri
CCCTTTTCAAAATCTGCAACTGTTATAACTGGTCTCTTTTTGAAACTCACAATAACTGTAACTTCTTAATGAATCAGTACTTAGTTGACTGTCGACAAACTAGAATGGTAGGTGGTAGCCTGTGCCCTGTACTGTACTGTACAAGTATGGTGCCTCGGACTGATATGTTGCTGAATTCTTATGTAATCAGGGGATTCTGTGTGATATATTCCATCATTATCATAATTTTATCGGATATCTAAGAAACATTGAGACCACTAGAATATAATGTAGGTCTACAATGAAACCTGGTTTTGTGTTTTGAGAGATAGTTTGTATTTAATATCGTACCAGCAGCCTACCATATTTTGCTCGTTCAAGTTTCTAATTTATGTGTGTTTGCCAAAGTGTTGAAATTTAGTCCAGCCATCAGCTGTCGACATACTGTCAACTCACCATCAACTCACAAGTCATTTCGAGTCACTGGTATTTTTGACTTAAGTTGCGTTGATCACTTAAGAAAATTTCTAGTCAAGAATCACGAGTCAATTCATAAAAATGATGACACTGACAGTCTTCAGCACTTCATCGGAGTCCTTGCACGTTGCGAAGTGTTCCCCCTGACCACCAATCAGGGTATGCCATGTTCCAGTTCAAAATACGGTGACTTGCTGACACATGTGTAGCAATTGGAAATGATCTTTGTTTAACCAACAAATGCAAAAGGTGCATCGCATGTTCACATCCATGGTTGGACTACTAGAGAATTTACAGCTTTTCCAAATTATCCAAATTCCCTGTTCTGATGTTGGTGGCGGTCAAACTCTGTACGAATGGAATCATAGTTTATTCACACCTATTGTGATTGTCAAAATATGATTGCGGTTGCTCGCATTGTGGATGGAGTCAAGTATGGCCGATCGTAACGCATTAGCCACACAAGACAGTTTAGATTTGTCGTTAGGAATTTTTCAGACAACTTCACTCTCAGCTGTGTGGCTGTGCATGAATTTTAAAAGTGGGTTCTTACAACTTCACCAACAAGCGTTGCCATGCGGAGCAGGTAGATTTCTCAATGCCCCTTAGGGTAAAGATCCGAATGATACTTAAGCTGACTAGCTGATCCCCGTTCCTCATGCTATACTGTTGTACTACTGACTGTATAGCGGCTACAGCATGCCCAGTGTATACATTAATGTTCGCTTTGCTTATGTTTGTGTACTGTGTAGGCCTACATGTCTGCACATATTGAAACAAGGTTTTTGGGGCATAAAACTTTAAAATGGCATGAAACAATAATTTACTCACTGATAGATTTTTGACTGGCTCTCACTGTCACCAATGTCAACTGTCATGTCAGTATACGTTGAATCAAATTCGCAATAATCTGTCTTTCTGACGTTATTGTAGTGGTAAGGAGTGGCACAGACAGTATTTACTGGTATAAAGTCTAGTTCGTTGGCGAGGTTACACAGCAGACGGTAAAAAGTAGGCTAGGCTACATGATTGTTCAGTTATAAATAGTCCTACAATGTGTCCTCTTTTAGAAGGATTTGTCCCCATTCCTCACAAAAATTTAATTGGTCCTCTGAGGAAGCTCTAAAATGCTCTTATCACAATGAGTCATAGTTGCTTACACTTCCAACAATACTTTTCGTAGGTGAGAAGTTGTAGTTATTTACAGTTGCCATAAAACATGCTGAATTGCTGGTTTGAAAAAGGTTTTCCAACAAATTGTTCTACTACCCCTATCTACCTTCTTCATTGTTATTGCAAACATGATAACCAATGAAGTCGGCACTTGGACGATTTTGTTTTAAAAATGAATTAACATGTCACATGAATATTATATGAATGTTTGACGTTCTCTGTAACGTCTATGGTATGCCTTATTCTTAAATGTGAGGATCTGCGGTAATTTTTCTGGCGCATGTTCGACCCTTACAGACCTATAAGTTGGATCAGTTTCGAGCAACTTTACTGTTGTAGGCTATAGAATCTCAGTGACATTTTGTGTAAACAATATCACAACCTCGTTAAAATTGATCACCGGTATGCCTTATTGTGGAGGGAACCACAAAGTATTCATGGGCTGAGTCTGAAAAATCAATTGTATTTGTGGTTTTTGTAATTTTTGCTTTGTAACAACATAACAATTACATGGGGTAGGCTAGGTCCAGTACAATTTGAATTTTTCTGTCTTTTGTTTAGCATAAATCAAAAGCTTTCTCATCTAATAGGAATAATTCCACAGGTTGAAATTGAGCCAAATGTGGTGTGCGGTATTTATTTAGCCAACCTGACAATTTTATCAGACAAAAAAAGTTGTTTTTGAACAACTCCAATATATACACGGTCCTCTAAATAGAGCCCCTAATTATAATTAGGATCACAGAAATAGTATCAGCAGTCGGCACCAGGCAGGGGTAAATAGCAATTATTTGTAATCATCATCGATTACATTGTACACTAGGGCTGTTCTATAATTTTTCTTGCGTACCACAAGCCGAGGAAGTTCGAGAAACACTGGTTTAGACTAGAGAAACGTTGCACACCAAATTTGGCTCAATTCAAACCAGTGGAAGCGAAGTTGTTGCAGTAGAAAATTTTGGATTTGAATAAAATAGTATTTGTGGTGACCAGCATTAGTATTAGCCACTGCAAATACCGGTACCGGTACTATTTATTTGAACTCAAAATTTTTCCACTGCAATAACTTTGCTTCCACTGCTTGGAATTGAATCAAATTTAGTGTGCAGCTTTCCTTAAAGGCGAACTAACAATTTCATGTGGTAGACAGAAAATTAGAAATTATTTTGATTTATGTTATATATTATAAATCCAAAACGTTCTTCTCTTATAGCAATGCGGCTATTGATTGAAAATGAACCAAATTTGGTGTGCAGCGTTTTTTAGCCAACCAAGTATAGGCCTAGCAAGTGAAATTTGAAAAAAAATGATTATTTAACAGCCCTCTAGTGCAATATACATTATGGGTGTTCAAAAATGACTTTTTTTTCTCAAATTATACTGGCTAATTAATAAAATTGTTAGATTTGGTTAAAAAAACTATGCACACCAAATTTAGTTTAGTTCCAACCAGTAGCCGCATTGCTACAAGAGAAGAAAGATTTGAATTTATTATCGAAAAGTTGAATGAAGAAATTTTCAAAATTTTCTGTTCACCCCATGAGATTGTTACGTTTTCTTCAGAAACGATGCTCACCCAATTCGGCTCAATTCCAACTAGTGGAAGCTGAGTTAGGGGAGAGGAGGCCAAGATGAGACACGGGGCAAGATGAGACATGCAATTTTTTCATAGAACAATTTTCTGATGGACAGATTCCTTCAACTGTGTTGTTCTCGTAATGTCATTCTAAGTCCTACCATATTAACAAGGCAAACAGATTTGAGGTTGGGCAGAAAAATGCCCCATTTTCATAGTCTGTTTCAGTTATGTGAATTCATGTTCGTAAGGGCATACCTATCATAGTACTTCGTATTATAAAAAAACATTACTGGAGTTGGTAGCGAGCAATATTAGCAGTGTAATCATGCACTTACCTAAGAAAAGTAGTAGACCGAAAAATTTTGATTCAAGTTTATACAATAATTGAGGTGTGGGGTAAGATGAGACATTGCCATGGGGGTAAGTTGATACATGGCTATCGGTGGGCTTTTCCATTGAAAGACTCGTAAACTTCAGAATTTACTGTTCAAGGCACACATAATCTATTATTTATCAAGTAGTGGACCAGATGTGACATCACAAGACAAAATAATAACGTATGTCTTATTGTTGCTGGATCCCATGGATAATTGGTTTTCTATGTCATTTAAATTTGTATAATAACATCATATTACATACCATTTCATGATTAATATATTTTATTCATGATGTTGCAAGTTGATTCATCATTTGGGATAAATTGGTGGTGTATTGACAGACAGACAGACAGATTCTTTATTCGTACGATGATTGTTCACACAAATATGTAAAAAAGACAAACACAGCGATATGACCACATCAAGATGTGTCTTCAAGTCAGCTGTAGTCAAGGTGTAACGCTAGAACATTTATATCATGCAACTGTAGGTCAGTAACACTTCAACAAAAGATTAAACAACAAAACGCAAACGCAAAACAGTGGTAGTAGAAAAAATAAAAAACTGTAACACTAGTTCAAAATAAATACCAGATTATACTCTCAGGTCTCAATATGTAGAAATGAGCTTAGACTTAAAATTCCGACAGAATGATGCAAATGACAAACCTCTGTGCTCTATTGATAAGGAGTTCCAAATCCTTGGACCAACAAAAGTTAGGGATCTCTGGCACACACTAGCGGCTGAATTCTTTATAAAGATATTTCCAGCGGTGGCGGATCTAGTTCCGTGAGAGTGGACACCGGCAGATGGCGTAAAGATGCGGCTAAGAGCAGAAGGGAATTCACCATGGTGATATCGGTACATGGTCTTGGCACTTTCATAAGTGCAGAGTTCGCGCACTTTCAATATCCCCAGGGATTTATATTGAGCAAGAATTGCTTGGTGTCTCATCTTGAATACAGTGCGTCTCATTTTACCTTCACCTGGGGGTAAGTTGAGACATTCGAGGAAGGATTTTTGAGGGCCATGAAATCCATAAGCATGTTGTTCAATATAACTCAAGGCATAGTCATCAATAGTACAGATCACTGGCTTTTCATTGGTACCAAAATTAATCCTCAGAAGGCATTACTCTTTGAGTGGCGTTAAAATATCAGACAAGTGTCTCATCTTGGCCTCCTCTCGCCTATTGCAGTTGAAAACTATGAATAGTAGTAAAATAGTAACCTGGCCACCGTAAATACTATTTTATTAAAATCCAAATTTTCGACTGTAATAACTCCGTTTCCACTGGTTGGAATTGAGCCAAATTTGGCGAGCATCGTCTCCAGACAACCTTAAAATTTCATGGGGTGAACAGAAAATTTTGGAATTTTCAATTATTTTAATAGTGAATGAAACTTTTTTCTCTTGTAGCAATGCGGCTACTGGTTGGAATTGAACCAAATTTAATGTGCAGCGTTTAATTAGGTAACCTAGCAATTTCATCAAGTAGCCAGTACAATTTGAGAAAAAAAGTCATTTTTGAACACCCCTACTGGACACATCAGAATATCGAACGTTTTGGCCAACTTGCGGCGGCTATTTAATCGAAGATTTAATCACCGCCAATCCTTTTGACAGCGCACGTCAAGGAGTCGCATATTGCCCGGAACGTGTTACGTCTTGGTGTCTCCCAGCATGGAAATGTCTAATAGGCTACTCATTTAGGGCATTAGGAATTTGTGGGTCCACACATTACTGTTGACAGGTCATATTGCTCAACTATAACTATCAGATCTACCACGTCTTAGGTCAGTGCTCAGGACTGATAATATCGGCCAGTTGTTCAGAAAAGATTCATAGAATGCAATTAATATTTGTATTTGCAGTATTGTCACATACCGTACGCTAGCTAATTAGAATCACGCTATCAATACCATGGCAGAAGGGGGTAATGATCACAATTCTGGTGTCGCTGATGTCAAGCCTCCGTCATTATCACCTGGGATAAGCGGTAAGTAATGTCTGTTGTATTTGAACTTGGAATACTTGAAATTCATAATAATATTATCCATCTAAAACTGTTGTTAAGTTAGTCCAATACGGCTCATTTTGTTCGTTGCGTAAATAATATTCCGAAAGATATCGAAGAAAGTAATAGAATTCTTATTACCGTAATTTTCCATGTATAATGCGCAAATTTTACCGGATTTTGTCCTAAAATCGGGAGGTGTGCACTATGCATGGGTACAACAATTCTTGAAATAAATCTCCATTGAAATAAAACTTGAAATCACACCTTCATATTTGTTTTCAATCGCGCATAACATTCAGCCATCCTGCCCAGTAATTCGTATTATCAGTGTTTCGCGCTGCCAATTAGCGGGAAATGTGTTGCCAATAGCGAAATTGGTCTACACTGCACAATAGCACGCGATCTCCTTGTACGAGAGTGAAATTAGGTCATTGATTGCTGCACGCAGGCCCGTAACAGCACTTCGTCTGCCCCCCCATCCCAAAAAAAACGTTGGTCTTGGCCCCCCCATAGGGTGTTATACAGTGCTTCTGGGGGAAGGCTTCGCCCCCCAGACCCCCTCAGCCTCTGCGCATTCTGCCGCTACTTATCAGCTACATTTGATGTTCGCTTTAGTGAAAAATTTATATAATTCACAATTGAATCGGTCAATATGATCGAGAATTGCATGTATTTTGCTATCAATTTTTTATTCTCTCTCTGCTCACGTAATCAGGTTTACCGGTAGAGCTGAGTGAGGTATCTTGGAACAGGTAGCACCCGTTGGCATGTTGACTTCGTTATATGATGCTATTTTGTGACCTCCTATATCCGATATGTCAAAAGATATGGAAACGCCCAAACGTACTAAACTAAAAGACGCACACAAGTTCAAATTGGTATTTCTTTACTGGCAAATAATTTTTCCCTGCAGGATGTCATTTATCCTGTAGGGTTCAGATCGCCAGGACAGGAACATTCGGCGCCAGCCATTTAGGCACCTACGGACAATATCGAAGTTTTTGGTCAGCACAAGGGTATTCCTTTTCGGCCACGGTCTTCTCGCTGCTGATTGTTCTGGCACACTTCTCAGAGTCACATGTTACATGGCCTATAACTTCATATGTCTTGTTGTGTCGTGGCGCAGTACTGGCAGACGCCGAAGTGGCCATTTCTATAAATCATGCGTATTTTTGTTGGGAAGGGTACCCAATAATCAAGATATTTTGCAATATTAAATCTCGCATAGCGAGAAACTTTTTTTGAGTTTTTCGTTGATAATTTTCCTGTTATCCACCAATCAAGGATAATCCGAGAATTATCAACGAAGAAATCACATAACTCCGCGTCTAGTAATTGAGTCAATTTTGTTTTGCATCGTCTTTGAAGACAGCGCAACAATTTCATGGGATTGACAAAAAAATTTGAATTTTTTTAAAAATAATCCCTAATAAATTAAAAATTTTAATTGGATCTGCGGAGTCTTATACTTGTTAGAATTGAACCAAATTTGGTGGGCAGCGTTTTTTAGGGGAATCTGACAATTTAATCAGTGAATGGCTGTAATCCGGGAAAAAAGTTTTTTTGAGCAGCCGTAATGTACACGTTACGTAATCACGGCACATAAATAAACAGGCTTCAAAGTAAACACATGTCTTATTCAGTTTATGCAGCCTGTAGTTTTAGTCCTCGCATTAACATTAATAAATAGATTTCATGGTTTAAATTCCAAGGAACCTTTCGTGGGTCGCACAGAATCGCGTGACGGACAGGATTCGCCCCGCGGGCTACACAATGCCCAGACCTGGTCCAGACTTTGTAAGCTAGAGGGTATCTCTTGAATTTCAAATTCAAAAATAACGTGCGCATGAATGTGACTAATGCAAATCATCTTCTTATTTTTGTGGGAAATGCGATTATTTTTTTAATATAAATAGAATAATTTTGTAACAGGTGACTGGAAAATGGAAAACACCGATTCATTGGAGAAAATTCGAAGAAACAAGAGCGAAAATGAAAAGAGGTTATCAACATCATTGCTACATGATGAAGGTGGAAGTTGTCTTTAGGTGTAACTATCCGTCATTTTGTTCAAAGGGCGGCAACGTATTATACAGCCTTTCCACTCGATTAGAGTTCAAAGTAATGCCAATTTCCACCCAAGTAAAGTGACAGTGGCCATTTCTTTGAAATCCCAAAACATGGTATTCAAGTAGAATTTGGAAATCAATGATTTGAATAAAGTGAATATGTGGAAGCACCTGCAAATCCATTTAAAGTATGTGAAATGCTGTACTACATTAAACATCTAGCACTGTGTCGTGGGGTTTTAGACATAGTGAGCATATTGTATTTACCATCGATTTAACACTTTGAACTCGTCATAGGTTCCGTGAAATCTGCGAGATTGGCTGAGGGAGAAATTGTCGTCCAGACGATCGAAAATAGTTCGGTAAATGTTTTAGCGGGGAAACAGATTATTCATCACCACCATAACTTCCAGTCTGCACGAAACCAAGGTGAGATATGTGTTGTTGTAGCTCTGATTTTCATTGTGTTTCTATTTATTTGGTTAGGTCAAATCCAGCCCTTGGTAGGGATGGTGATGACGTTCGTTTCAACTTCGTCTTTCACATCGTAACCTCGACAATTTAGAAGTTCGCCTTTCGCAATCAAGCCTTCGTAATCTTTCTAACTTTCCGTGAAATGCAAAAGAGTTCCTGTAATCTCAACATCTGTGTTATATCAGACTATCATTCGCTGTGTCAGTGTTGTAGGAATAGGTGATCCTGTCAAAACTGAGGTCTACCTTGTACCGTCGAAAAGAATACAGATTTTAAAGAGTTTTGCCTAAAACAGTGGTTCTCGACTTGTCAAAAATTACCTAGTCCTAGCAGACCCACCCTTATTTTAAGGACTATAGTAAAACACAATGGGTAAGAGGCCGAATTGCCGACGGTCTTTTCGGGTTGAGACTTTGCTATTAGAAATATTTCGCGCTTGATCCGCTACTGAGGACCACTCGATTAATTAACAATATAAGAATTATGTGTACTATATTCGGGAGCAAATCAAGGTAACAACAACCACTGGTCAGGGGTTCATACAATCTGGTTCTAGCCCGTTGTACACATCCCGAATTCACCTTCGCGAATATCAATACGGGAAATTTAATTGTTTGTTTGTCTTGATTTATTGCTTTCCGTGACTAGTAAACTACGGGAACTGAAAATGTGTTAGCATCTTTCATGTGCAAAGGCGCTCTCATTCCCAAAAGCGCTACAGTGCCTCTTTCTTCGATTTCGGCAAGCTGTGCGGTGCAGGATACAATTCATAGTTCGGAACATTTTGTGGAAAATAACCTGAGATCGCGTGATGGGAGTGTTGGAACGGGGAATCTAAGAGTACGCACGATTCATTTAAACACTAGAAATACCGGAACTTCAAACTACCTATAACTAACAAGTGGCTTTTCTGACGCATGTTCTATTTTGTCTCATTCATTGCATTCAAGGAGGCTAAATTTGTGGATTTGAAATCTTCTTTTCTTTTCAGATATCAGCCACACAAAACTTTTGCAAATTTGCAACGACAATACCAAGAAAGGGACGGCCATTGACATCCTCGATGTCTTCCAACATGAAAAGCTTCAGCAACCTGATTTCGAAGTTTACCCACAGATGCATCAAGTTGACGTTGACGAATATTACAAAGGTCGATATGACCATAATCAGCTGACACAGGAAGTTGGATTTCTGCGGAAAGACAGAGTTGAAGCGAAAAATATCGGAATCCACGACATTATGGCGTCCATGTGGCAGAAAGAAAAATTGGGCTCATCAAAAACAGTTGGCATAACCGCTATTGTAGCATCTGCTGGCTCGGGAAAATCCACACTTACTCGCAGATTAGCTAGACAAGCTCTCGGTGTTACAATGAACCAGGGTAAAAATCCGCCCTCGTACAGTAAAAGAATGGTGCATCATATTGAATTGAAGGATATTGAAAAGGAAGGCAAAATTAAACCGTCAAGCTTTTTGTTTGGGGGGGGTATACGAAAATGAATATCAAGAGGACCAGGCATTCGAATGGTTAGATGAACATCAATCTGAGGCAGTTTTAATATTCGACGGGCTTGATCAAGCAACATGGGACTTTGACAAGAAACATCTTCGGAAAATACAAAAGCACGAAAAAGCAAGATGCTGGACAGTTTTGTACAACATATTATGCCGAAATATTATCCCTAGCGTTAAGATCTACGTAGCGTCACGAGAATTCAAAATTTCTGAGTTACCGCCGATGGCGCGACCAGAAACCATCATCACGCTGAATGGTCTTACTTTGGAAGACGCGCATAAGATATTCACCTTTCTACTAGACGAAGAAGGTGAAGGTCTCTGGCAGAAAATTGAAAGCATGTCACCAAGATTGCTCAATTTAGTCTCTATCCCCGTTTTCTTGATCCTAACGGCAGTTGTCATGGGACGGGATCCAAGTAAACCTTCTCCGAAAACGGTAACGGAACTATGCAACAGAATCATATTAGGTCTGCAAAGTGTGAAAAAAATTCGAAATGGGGAACAAATTTTATCGATAATCAGCAAACTAAAGCAATTGGCATTTCAAGGCATGAAAGAAGGGAGGGTCGTGTTCGAAGAGTCGGACTTAAATGAGTTTGGAGTTTCTGTCGAGGAAGTTCAAGATTTGATGACGAAAGTTCCGGGGAAGAACCTACTAAGCCGGCACTTGATGCAAGGAGATTCCACATTCTTTTTTTGCCATCAAAGCATTCAAGAATATCTGGCAGCGATCTTTGTAACGGAGATGAACTTCAACGAATTCTGTAGCTTCGATGAAGAACAACTCCACGAAGAGCGATGGTCCGTCGTGCGGCGATTCGTGGCAGGCAACGTGTTCTCAAACTCACAAAATGATCTTTACGAAGGTCAGATATCTAACGTTCTATTTGGTTTGATAAATCATGATTTTCCAATGCGGTAACGACAATAACGTTTGAGTTCAAATTCGACCGAAGTCGACTACATAGCTTCTTATTTATTTTAAAGGTGGGACATCCACTCCACGTAAGCATTTTTTTCAGAGAAAATGAGCCCGGCTTTATTGATGCATATCGTCCCGCTGTGAAACGATCATCGGTAGTAGTTTTTACCTAAAAAATCTAAGTTTTGACATTTTTTCTACCTAAAAAAAACTTAATTTTGACCTAACGTATGCAAATTAAGTGTTTTCCCACAAAATTTTAGAACTACTACTCATCTTCATTTCTGGTTCGAACTGTTTGTCCTTATTAAGTAGTTTGGCCTGAAAAAACTTCTTTGACTCAGAAACTGACAAATTTTTCCATGAAAAAACTTTATTTTAACGAGATCTTGACGTTTGAAAAATTCCCGTGGTTACATCATGTATTATGGTAAAAAATATTTAAAATTTGTTGTAGTACAACGAAAGATACTTTCGTACATTCTTGGGCAGAAAGTGTCTGTCTTTACTAAGCAGCTTGCCAAGAATGCAGTAAGAACGTTCAACAGTAGCAGTTGTTGGCTGACAACACTGAATTTGTGCGTGCGTACACTACTGGTGACACAACGTGTTGCTTCATTCTGACAATGGTGTCTACATCACGATTTTCCATCATGTGCTTCTTGATATTAACAATCATGCAATGCCCACGCATTCTTGCTTCAGTCGGGATATTGTGGTACGTTGAGCATAACACCATATCAACCTATTTGTTTCATTTGAATGTTTATGATTCACAATGAGCAGACAATGGGCCGTCTACAACGGTAGGCCTATACAGTAGGCTACAAGCTGTAAAATGTCAAACGATAAGTTTACAGGTTGCCAAAAATTTTGACTTTGTAAAAAATTTTGACATTCTTCGACCTAACGCTACAATTTTTATTTTTACCTAATTGTGACTTTTTTTGACAAAAAAATCACCCTACTCATAATCAATCTCATTTTGTTCACTATTCCCCATCGTTGCTCATGAGACGATCATATGAAGTCGATTCAAATAGTTTCAATTGCTCAATTTTAACCCTGTATAGCCACAGTAGCGCATTCTTCCAATTGTTACGTACACCGAAAGACCACAAGCAAAACAATTACGGCGATATTTCTTGTCGTGTCACAGTCTCGGCTCGAACGGATAAACAGCAAGTCCTCGATCAATCGATTCGTTTGCAACTCGAGAACAATAAGGATGAGGATGTGTATGAGCGCAACAAGCACGCTCGCATGGAACTGTATACAGCGATCTATGAATCAGGCGACGATGCTCTTATGAAACAGCACTCCGTCATCGACGCATCTGATATCTCATTGAGTCGTGATGAAGCTCATGTCATTGGATCGCTTGCAGCAAGGAATGAAAGCATTGATTCTTTGAATTTATGCAACTGCAGTATGGACAACGAGCTATTGGACATCATTACAAGGTGTCTGGGAAATCGAATTCACGTGAGTCTTCTTATTATATCATAAAATCATAGCTTTCGTAGGAAAGCAATAAGAAAAAGGATTCTAGATTCATCAAATTATACCCAATTCGGTGCCTTATAAAACTAGGATTCGATAATATGCAATCGTCACGGGCGGCCATGAGATAATATGGTATGTACCAGTGGCACCCAAACTCGATTCAACGATCCAATTCGATTTGAGAGGGCCAAGATTCGCTTTTCGATTCATATTGAACTGTATTCGAAATTGCTGTAGGCTACTACATGTGCCACTAGTCAATCATACCTATATAGGCCTTTGTGTGTAACTATAGATACATTAGGAAGGAGGCTGTCTCTTTCTCCATTCTTGACAAGCTATTTGGTAAGGACAGACACTTTCTACCCAATATTGTAGGAAAGTATCTTTCGTTGTACTACAACAAATTTTAATTATTTCTATCATAATGCGTGATGTAACTAGGAATTCTTCATAGGTCCAGATTTCGGTAAAATTAAGTTTGTCAGTTTTTAAGGGGACTAGGAAGTCAAAGACCTAACTTTCAGATGGCTACCCCATCTCCATCAAATTTTCACAGTCGTTAGATTTCGCTATTCTATATACAAAAAAAACAAAATTGCGTTCTACCCTGCAGATTGTGGATTTGAAGGAGAAAAAATGCACCGACACAGGGAATGCAAAATCTCGAAATTGTGAAGCCTTTTTTCAATCTAACGCCTTTTGTAGGAAGTACTAAGACAGTGCTGTGTTATGCTAAAATTTGAAGGAATATGTGCAACCCCTCTTGGAGAAATTCCATTTTGAAATTTCAAATTTTTTAGGTCATTTTTACAAAAAGTTTGCTGGGAAGCTCTATAATTCAGAGCAAGGTAGACCTAGGCCAAACGACTCTTAGCATAACATAGGTCTCGATGTTGGCTTTTCAAAAAAACTGAGTGAATACTAGACGACATATATGTCATACAAATTTTTGATTTACGATGAAGCTGTTCAACAAAATTTTCCAATGGAGAAAAACGTTAATAAACATTTTACCAGCAATAAAAGATACTAAACCGGTGCCGATGAAAATCGAAATTATGAAGTTTTTCGTTAAGTTTTGGGTACCGGTAAGATAAGGCCATGAAACAAGAGTATAGATACTAAGTTGATATTTCAAGCCAAGAAAAAATAATTTAAAATTTTGATGTTTTTCTAAATTATGACTTGCTAGTCCCCTTACTGGGATAGCATGGAGGGGTGGTGCAAGACTTAAAAAGCCGTAAAGGCTATATCTGCACTTCCTCGTCCAGCGGCATATGCACATCATGCACNCATNGTATGCATATGCGCAGATCGTGTGTATGTGTATCATGAGTCGGTGTATATGCCCCAAAAAACATCAAGGACAAAAATAAACTACGTCCTTTCCTTCCTTTCCTTTCCTTTCCTACTGTACATGCATATTTTCTGTACCTCCACCATTGCCGTCTGTTTTTATGTATTTTGGTTGGATGAAAATAAAGACTCTCTCTCCCCCTCTAAACTTTTTGATCGAGCCATAGCTACAATGCGACCTTCAGAGGCAAAAATGAGCGGATTGCTTTTCATAAATCGTTGTAGCGACTGAAAATCTACGCCTCGATGAATTTTGTCTCTCTGCTGTCGTCTGTGCCTTTCTTTATGCAGCTTTTCGTATTATGATCGTAGGATGTCTGTGTCGTATAGGTTTTGTTCCTGCTCTGTTGTTACTATTACACATAGAAAATTCACGTCGCAAGTACTGCATATGAGTGAAGACTGAAAGAGGCAGGCCACCGACTTCATTTTGAACATGGAAAAAAGGCAGTGATCCAGCGTTCAGCCAGTTGATCATTTGTTCGATTCAAAATACCGCAACTCCGCAAGAATCACTATTCAATGACAAAAATGCGTCGATATGACTTGGCGTTGTCCACTAATGAAATTTTCGACCTGGCAAAGTAGTGAGGAATTGTAGTTGCGGATAATGTCGCTCAGGTGTACGAATTTTCGTTATTCAGTTCCGTTTAGTGTCATTTCATCATGAACACTTCAAGAACGCAATGAAAGGAAAGATAGCAAGTAGTCCAAATTATGTTGAGTAGTCCTTCAATCAAACACCCACCTTGGCCTAAAACATAAAACATAAGAGACATGTAGGCTGGCTGGATGGAAAGAATTTAACATAATAACATAAAATACCGTAAACATAACATAAAGTGGACAACTGATAAAGATAGAAGATGACAAGATGTGTGTCTGTAGCGTAGGTAGGCGTAATAGATACATCAGTTTGCTCTCCTGTAATCTTGAGCATAGTAGACTGGTGTTAATATTGGTTGCCAGTAAATTCGGTCACTGGTAAATTCGGCCATGACCTCGGTACATTCGGCCCTTCTAGAATATTGTATTAAAATGTATTACCAACCGTTAACATGAATTAATTACATAATTATACTGTTATCAAGTGATTTGGAGGTCAGGGTGTGCGTAGATCGCGTAATCACGGGAGATAGCGCGGATATTCGCGGGGCCGAATTCAATTGCTGAATTTTGCCCTTGGAGAATTTTGTGTAAAAATGTATCACCAACTATTTATCTAAATTAATTACATAATTATATTATTATCAAGTGATTTGGAGGACATGGTATGCGTATATCTTGCAGTCACGGCGTGATTAGATCATGTGACGAGACGATGCTGTAGGGGTTAGGGTTGGGACGGTTAGGATTAGGGTTCGGTAATGTTATTGTAACTGTAGGTTAGGAGAGGGGTATTAGGGTTCGGTAGGGGAATATTAGGGTTAGAGGAGGGTAACCCCAACCGTAACTCTAATCCCATTCTCCCCCTCCCAACCCTAATACCCGTCTCCCCAACACTAATCTTGGAATACCGTAACCCTAATTTCTCCCCTCCCCTAACCCGAATATCTCCCCTCCCCCAACCCTAATATCCACCCTCCCAATCCTAATACCCATCGCCCCAACCCTAATCTCCATCAACCCCAACCCTAATCTTGGGATACCTTAACCCCAACATGGACCCTAACCCACCTCCAACCCTGATGTACCCTCTACCCACCCACGGCACGTAAAACTTCCCTATTTGAGAATAATAATTCGTATTAAATGCATTTATAATGCAAAATATATCAAGGGCCGAAGTGACCGACGGCCGAATTTACCGGTGGCCGAATTTACTGGCATGTGTTATTATTAGCCTATAGTAGGCCTACTTTAGTAGTGTAGTCTGTATTCTGTATTAATATTCATTGTTGAGCAAAGATATCGATCACTCATGTCTGCTCTATCGATGCTTCGTCTCATTTTGACTATTCCTCAGTTTATAGATACCTTAACTCCGTGAAATCTTCAGCATAAAGCTTACGAAGACGAAACGTTGCAATTCAAAACATTAAAAATGAAGGTGGTTATACTATCAATTGCTATATAGAAACAGGGTGTAGTCTACTGCATTTAAATATCCGACACTATCTCCATACTATTTCTACAGACCATATTGTTTCCTCGAGCAATCATAGCAATAGTAACTCAATACTTTGATGTCGAATCAATTTGAAAAAAAGGATGACAGTGCCATTTCAAAGGCACCGCCCCATTCCCAACACATGTACGCAAGGCGGCCTGCGCCTGTCGTCTCTCAAACGCCGAATCTCGTGCCTTTAATGCATCACGCATCTGCAGCTTTTCGCGACAACACTACTGACAGAACGCCGATCCCAAGCTCCAGCAGCGTCGCAATACCGAGTACACGGTTTGCGGTCCCCGGATTCAGTCGACCTACTATCCCACCGCAAGTGAACCCGATCTCTCAGCCAATCTGCATGCCGATTCCGCCTCAAGCAGTAATGCAAGATTCCGAGGGCTTGCCTCAATTGCAAAATCAAGTAATACCCCCGGTTTTTGCCAGCGGATTACTCGGGCAATTGTCTCTACAGCCCCAACCGGCTTCTTCCCAGCCCCAAATCCAAGCACAACAGCAGCAACAGTCGCAGTTTCAAAGACTCAAAGTCGAAGACGCTCTCTCTTATTTAGACCAAGTCAAGTACCAATTCGGCAATCAGCCACAGGTTTACAACGATTTTTTGGATATTATGAAAGAATTCAAATCACAGAGCATCGACACGCCTGGCGTTATCGCCAGAGTATCAAACTTATTCGCGGGACACTCCGACTTGATAGTGGGATTCAACACTTTTTTACCGCCAGGATATAAAATCGAAGTATCTGGCAATGACCAAGTCAGTGTGACAGGTCCAAATATGCTGCCGCAGACCATAAACACACAACACGGCGGCGCAGGGCCACCGCCTATCATCCAAGGCCATCCTCCGCCCACGAAATACGTAAACCCGAACGCGCAGGGGTCGCAAAACCAGTCGCCTCACACGACCAGCCAATCGAATCACTCAGCTACGCCCCCGAGCTCAATGTATGGCCCTTCTGGTCTACCTTCGCAACCGGTGTTGTCGGGAGCAAACACAGCAAGCATAATTCCAGCTAGCTCCCATGGCAATTCTACTTCCGCCGCGATGACAATTGCGAACGCGACCAACGCTTTGGGTAATGCGGCAGGCCAGACTGCAGTTATGGGACAGCAGCAGCAAGTAGGCAGCCAACCTGTAGAGTTCAACCACGCCATCAATTACGTCAACAAGATAAAGCATCGCTTCCAAGGGCAGACCGATATTTACAAAGCTTTCCTTGAAATACTACATAAGTACCAAAAGGAACAACGTACGGTCAAAGAGACGAACGGTGCTTACACCCCTACGCTTTCAGAGCGGAAGTATACTCACAAGTCGCAAAGCTGTTCAAAAACGATGAAGACTTGCTCAAGGAATTTGGCCAGTTTCTGCCTGATGCTGGAGGCGGTATGGGCAGTTCCGGTAATTTATCGGCGCTTACGGGAGGCAGCAATGCATTGAAACAGGAAGGATTGTCACTTCCCGAGCATCCACCCCCCAAAAAGCAAGCAGTGCACCCTGCACCATCTTCTTCCCAAAACACATCAAACACCGGGTCTACTAAGCCGTCTCGACCCAGCCAAAAACGGTCTACGTTGTTGTCAGGGCAAGGAAAAAAGGTCAGGAGCTGTTCTCTGAAAGACGTGTCTCTAGCGGAAGCGTCCAAACATGGCACACTTGCAGAATTCGGGTTTTTCGATAAGGTACGCAGGGCACTCGGCTCGCAGGATGTGTATGATAACTTTCTCCGATGTCTCCTGCTGTACAAT
Organism: Botryllus schlosseri; assembly: GCA_000444245.1. NCBI lineage: Eukaryota > Metazoa > Chordata > Ascidiacea > Stolidobranchia > Styelidae > Botryllus > Botryllus schlosseri. The sequence goes on from ATSW01003617.1 coordinate 17,334, forward strand.
AACGAAGTAATCGGGCGGGCGGAGCTTGTCCAGCTGGTGCAGCCTTTTCTGATGAAATTTCCTGAGCTGTTTTTGTGGTTTAAACGATTTCTCGGGTACAGAGACGGGCAGTCCGGGGACAACTGGTCCCGTTCTAGTGGGATATCTTCGGCGCAAAATCAATCACTGCCAGCTAAAGAGAAGCACGAAGGAATGGCGATGGAGATCGATTACACCACTTTGAAGCGGTTAGGATCGAGCTACCGTGCGTTGCCAGTGTCTTACGACCAGCCGAAATGCACGGGACGCGATGCTTTGTGCAGGGAAGTGCTTAACGATACTTGGGTGTCCTTTCCGTCTTGGAGCGAAGACTCTCAGTCTGTGACTTCGAAAAAAACGCAGTTTGAAGAACACGTGTATCGGTGTGAGGACGAACGTTTCGAATTAGACGTGGTGTTGGAAACGAATCTAGCCACGATTCTGGTCCTGGAAGCTGTAAACAAGGACTTGGCGCGTATGCCAGATGAAGAAAAGTCCAAGTTTAAGCTTGACAACTGCCTCGGTGGCACTTCCGAAGTGATACACAGAAAAGCGATACACCGGATATACGGAGACAAAGCGCCAGATATCATCGAAGGCTTGAAGAAAAACCCTGCTGTTGCAGTACCAGTGGTTTTGAAACGTCTCAAAATCAAAGACGAGGAGTGGCGATCGGCGCAGCACCAGTTTAACAAGACATGGCGTGAACAGAATGAGAAATATTACCTGAAATCGCTCGACCATCAAGGCATCAATTTCAAGCAGAACGACATCAGGTTTTTACGCTCAAAGAGCCTGTTGAATGAGATTGAAAATCTCTTCGACGAAAGGCAGGAGGCTTTGGAATCGGGCGGAAACCCTGGCGCGTTACAGGGCCCGCACCTCACCCTAGTGTACGGCGACAAGTCGATCATGGACGATTGTGCGTCTTTGATTATACACCACGTGAAGAGGCAGACCGGTATACACAAAGACGACAAGCAGAGGATGAAAGTGTTCATGTACCAGACTCTGCCGGATTTGTTTTTTTCGCCGCGGGGCTACCAGCCCAGCGACGATGACGATGATGATGACGACGATTATTCGGACAGCGACTCGAAAAGTAATAGCAGTCGAAACGGAAGCCGTAAATCTGCGGTCACGAAACCGAAGCCGAAAAGCAAAATCTCGGGGGGTTACTCGCTCACAGACGACTTGGACGGGATGTACCATCACTTTATGTGCGGGAACCCGTTTTATCTGTTTCTGAGGCTGCACGAGATTCTGTGCGCCAGGCTGTTGAAGATCTACAGGAGAGCTGAGATTCTGGCGGAGGAGGACGCGAAAGAGAAGAAGGAAGGCGGGGGAAAGGAATCTGTCGCTAATATTCTACGGTTGAAACAGGTGAGGCGGATTCTGAGAATTTTCCGCGGTCAATGTTTGAACGCAATTTCTGATATGGCGATGCAGCATTAGCGTACTAGGTTGCGCATTTTAGCAAGAAGTGTCGCCCTCAACAACCCTAATTTGACCAAAATATTGCGAATTTAAGTTGCAGGTGTAAATTTCTGACATTTTTCCGCTTGAGCGATCACAAAACAGCAATTTTTGAACGGCCATATCTTCGGTTCCACTTGACCGATTTTGATAACATTTGTTTTTCTGAAAAATCAAAAAGAGGAGTTTCGTAAGCATACCAATTTTCATGAAAATCCGAGACGTTTGGTTACATTTTGATATTTTTCTGGATCACCTGACATGTAATGACTTTAGTTCATTTTGTCATGACGTCACATATGCGGCTACTATTGAAATTGCAAGTTGCATCTTCGCGAATGACGCAATGATAACTAAAATGATACCAAAAGCGGTGAAATTTTCCAAAATATATTCAGTCACGAACTCACGATAATTTCAGTCATGCATGTACTAGTAACATATCATGAAACTACTTTTTACTTTTGAAAATTCTTAGTGCGAGAGTAATTGGAAGTAGTCAAAACGTATTACCGCCGGAGTAAGTTGTGCAACGAGGCGATACCTACTTACGTACTCTGAGAAAGTAGAAATAGGCTACTTTGCTACTGACCACTTCTGTAAATTAGACTACTGCAATTTGTAAGACATACAAACATTTATTGGTGTTGCTTATGTATCCAATTTTTTGATCCAATATTTGTGTGTTTTTAGCCAAGCGATATCGAGGTGATAGAATATTACCCGGCCTTCATGGAAATGGTTCGTAATCTTCTGGACGGCAATATCGACTCGTCACAGTACGAGGATCAGCTGCGAGATATGTTCACCATCCATGCGTATATCGCTTTCACCATGGACAAGCTCATCAGTAATATTGTGCGGCAGCTACAGACGATTATTGGGGTAAGAAGATAATCTGTAGTTAATGGAATCGTAGCGATATGCATACCGTACAACTGCCGTTTAATATTCAGCATTGGTGTAATTTTCTGAAATATATTCGGTCACTGTGGAAGTATCCTGAGAACGAAATCACTTGTTCACAGTACATATCGTAGGGTGTAGTAAAAAATTCTAAAAAGTGTTCTTGATACATGGTCCCAAATATCAAATGAAACAGGCCTACTGCTATCATGTTTTCAGGTTCCTGCACCCTCTAGTGGCAGTGCAATTTGGCCGAACAGGACGAAAATAGCTAATTTTGCCATATCTTGCTATCCACTTATGCTAGAAAGCTAGTTGTGGGCTTAAAAGCTGCGGAAGCAGCATGCTTCTATATCACATCCATAGAAATTTGGCTTGAAAATGTACAGAAAAAACGTTATTGATTTTTTCTAGTAAATTCGAGCGCTGATGCGGTGGATGCGACATCGAAAGCTTATAATAATTTATCTGTGGATATGTAAACAGTATCGGCAATGAGATTGAGAAGTACTGTTACTGTCTTTGATCAGTATTGCTGCTGTAAAGCGGTATCTAGATACAGGCAGACTGTTGCTAGGTTCTGTCTGAGGACCAGCCATGCTGACATTCGCTTTGGTTCAGGACGAAATGTGCTCTCAAATACTCCGGTATTACGTGGAGGAAGAGAAAAACGGGGCGACCGGGGGCCCGCTGGTGTCTGCGGTGAAGCGGCAGCTGCAGGAAAGCAATTACCAGAAACGAGCGGAACAGCTTTTGGCAGAAGAGAACTGCTTCAAGGTGCGGTGGGGAATAGCGAATTTCACAAATAATATTTTAACGTTCGAAATTTATCCACTAAAAGCTTTTAGACTGAATCTCATCAGTAGCATAATACGATGAATCAAGTTTAAAATTTAGGATTAATGTAATCTATTTTTAGATTTGGGATTTAGTACTCTAGGATTTCGAATGTAGTTCATCGTATAACTGACATTCGCTCCTGATGAGAGTCAGACGAATAGCTTTTCGTGAATAAATTAACAATATGAACATAGGCTATTGTTTCATCTAATTCTGATGTTATGCACCCCAAATAACGTGTTTAAATAGTGAATTCTGTGTCATCAATTGTCGAATGCCTCTTGCAGGTAGTGATATTGCAGAAGAAGAGCCAGCTGCACGTTCAGATTGAATTGATGGATGCTGAGGACGAACAAGACGAAACGGCCGAGCTGGCGGACTCGGCGAAATGGTCCGAGTACGTGGAGAAATATGTCGAAGAATTGCAGGTGGGTGTGCGCAGGCCGGGAGATATTATTATTATTCGATCGGTTGGCTTGTTATTGTGCTTGGGTTCGAGTTTCGTAAAATTTTCAACACTCTGTCTGCATTGCTTTCATAATAATGTTATTAGTTATTGCATTCCTGATATTGCCAAATTCACCGGTTGCTGAATGCGACATGCCGAATTTATCAAATGTCATATATCACAATTCACGTTCATATTCAGTGATAGTTCATCTTCAAATCTTTTGGTACAATATTTTTGCATCACATTTCTAATGCCGAATTCGCTGGCGACCACCCAGCCCTAGTAAATACCGAAGCTGGCAAAAGACCGTTCCCAAATTTCCGTCCCACGTTTCCAGGAAGAGCTGCCCAACAGCGTGAGAGAGAGAATCTCCAAAGCGTCGCCCGTTTTCCTGCAGCGCAACGCCGCCATGCACAGGTGTCCGAAAAAATACGAGAGAGACGACGAGGACGAGGGAAGAAGAAAAAGGTATGCTGTCGGTTAAAAAAATACTTCGACTCTCTGAGGAGCTTTATTTTCCGCGTAGCGACGTTAAAAGCAGGTTGTACTGCCACGGTGAGATGGAGGTGATCTTCAATCAGAATACGTACAAGATGACGTTCGTGCCCGGGACCGAGTTTGTTCTGTACCGGCAGAACGCGTTGCGACGCGCCAAGGAAGGGCGGCACAAGAGGAACAAGGCCTTGCACGATAAGTACGCAGATTTAGTGGTTTTGAAAATTTCATGACTGTCAGAGTGGAAGCAGAAAGCAGAGGTGGTCATTGTGTCGTCGTTGGTACTCGAGTAGATGTAACGCCATAAATTTCTACTCTGTCACAAGTATAAGTAGGAATATTCGAGACGTGTTAATAGTAGAAAGGGAAATTCTGAAAAGAGCTCCAGTATGTGTTTTCAAAAAGTAGATTTAGTCTGGATGTCGCATACAGTGACTTATTACTTACTAGGAGTGCCAACAACTGCGGGGTAGGGCTGTTAAAAAACACTTTTCCTTCAAATTTGACTGGCTACTTGATAAAATTGTTAGGTTGGTTCAAAAGACGCTGCTCCATTCCAACCAGTAGAAGCGAAATTCTTGCAGTAGAAAGTTTTGAATTTATCATTGAAAAATGGAAAAATAAAATTTCAAAATTTTTCTGTCAACCCCATAAAATTTTCAGGCTGCCGGTAGAGGTGTTGCATACCAAATTTGGCTCAATTCCAACCACTAGAAGCAAAGTTATTGCAGTAGAAAAATTTCTAATTCCATGATTTTATAGTAAATAATTAAAGAGTTAGTCACCGTAAATACTATTTTATTCAAATCCCATTTTCTCTACTGCAATAACTTCGCTTCTAGTGGTTGGAATTGAGCCAAATTTGCTGACCATCATCTCTACTGACGACCTAACAATTTTATGGGGTTGATAGTAAAATTTTGAATTTTTTTTTAATGAGAAGTTCAAAACTTTCTACTGCAAGAATCTCGCTTGTACTGGTTGGAATTGAGTCAAAATTGGTGTGCAGCGTTTTTTCAACCAACCGAACAATTTTATCGAGTAGCCAGTGAAATCTGAAGGAAAAGTTTTTTTTAACAACCCTTTGCGGGCCTTTTTATTCATATTTACCGCCATCACTGAATCATGTTTTCTTACCGCAAGACTCCAGGCCAAGGTGTCCGAGTGGGGTCGCGAAAACGTGTCCAGGGACATGTCGCGACAGTGCACCAACTGGCTCATGGGAAAGGTGCCGGGCCAGTGCGGGGGCGCCGAGGACCTGTCCGACTGCACCACGGTGTGCAAGGCCGAGAAGGTGGGCCTGGTGTCGCGCAACCGATACCTGGTCGAGTACCACAAGGAGGCCGCCAAATCGTCTGTGGGCACATGAGGGAAGACACACTGCTATCGTCGTGGCATCGATGTTACAGTCATGGTCAGGGCTGCCGTTGATATGGATCATAATCAGAGGACAGCCAAAACTCTTGAGCATGACCCCGAAATTTATCAACTGATAACTGACTTGTACAAAACTGCTGGATTTTCAAAATGCTCAACTAGAACTGCACACNTTTCAAATCATTAACTAGAAATACAGCTGCTCAAAAAACCAGTAGATAATTGACCTAGCTGANGGTAAGCACGGCCTCATTGCCATCTGGTTAAGTTGACAAANTCTTTTTCTTGACTATTGTGAACTTTGATGAGCTCTGNAAAGGAGACAGACGCTAGTCGTAAATAAGGGCAATGAAGTTTTTAATGACATCACCCCTCAAAATATGGACAAATCTTTTGATGACCGCATGGCGACCCTGGTTATGGGACTGACCCGCCCTGGNCTTTTTTGGCCTATTTTCTTATCTCTCTACAAGTTTCAAATTTATGCCGCACGCTATTTTTCAAGTCTGGCAAGATGACGCGTTGGTTATTGGCGCGCCTTGATTTTGGAATAAATTTCTTGGTATCATTCTGTATTTTGTCTCAGGAATGTGTGTGGTGTAGGGGGGGCTGGTNGGTCATGAGATGCTTCCACATTTTCTAAGTACTTGAGCAGTTTTGCCNGCTTGTACTGCTTACTNGNGGGTTGACATTTTAGACCAGTGGTTCTCAACCGGGGATCTGTGAAGCGTTTTCAGTGGTCCCCGAAACCTTAATTTGTAGAATGAGTGATAACCTGATTTTTATTTATTTGTTAATTAGGAAAGGCNTGAGACAGTTTCGCTTCATAATTGCTGAAACTTGAGGANTCGCCCTCGCATCATAAAAATGGTGTGCGAACTTATCTTGAATGTGAAATTGCCAATAGCCGGCCGATGCAAACATATTGCTGTNTAGAGGTGTTTTGTCGGGGGTTGTGGAAAAATGAAATGTTGCAGGGTGACTTCGGAATCTTCGCGAAATAGATTGGATGTGGAGTTGTCAATCTCAGAAATTAGTAAACAGTCTTTTGAAATAGAAATTCCTCAATATTTTCCTCATATGTTCCAATGAAGTAATTGTAACCTCGCCACGAAATCCATTTTCTCCTGTGATATAACCACTAAATAACTTCAAGATGAGATGCTAGATCGAAATGACTAGGCTGTATGTGATATGTTCATTAAAAACTCGCACCAAAAGCTGTCGTCGAAAGCTCCACGCGTTAATATTGCATTCTCCACCAATATATCTTTGTGGAAATGGATTTTCGATCGGTCAAATCGAAGACGTGGGTTTTCAAGGCAACTTTACTAGTAAGAACATAGTTACAAAATTTGTGCAACCTAGCCTACACTACAGACTTGTCCAAAATATGCACGTTTCCACGACCCTTCACCCGGTAGTCATGTCGGTGATTAGGACATTGATAATATCGTTTTCGCACTTGCGCCCTGATCATGAGATTCACTGACTAGCTTTGACAAACGGTGCACCCGCGTCCAACATACATTCTCGAATTTCCTTTCGTCACGCTTCTACCAATATTTACTATGCCGATCGTGTCGCTCGCCAGATGGGGGTAGAGAGCTGAACAGGATAGCATGTTCGTGTTCGCCTTTACCGAACCAAAACGTGGGGATACAGTTGTTCCCATGTGTATCATCGAATAATGATCTAGACAGCACACGTTGAAACCCAAGCAATTTTGATCATAATAGATGATATAATATTTGATTACTAGAACAGTCTGCTAAAAAACCTATACTAATGTTCGACCACAAACCTCGGAATATTTTCAACCGAACACGAGCGTTATTCAAACTTTCCGCATCGTTCCTATACTTTACTTGTCTCGGTATAGCCTACTGTAGGTCACTTGTCGTGATTTACTCAAAGTGCATAAAAAGAAATATATTGGAGTCTCAAACGGTGCACGAATACAGGTTTATTTTAGTCATGCGTTCAATTTCGTTTTGTGGTGTCGCGATGATCAAGCGAGCAGTGGTGATTTGAAATCCCCATGATTTTATCATCACAGAAGCTTTCGTTATTATGCCTGAAAACAGCACCTCATTGGTGAGCATACCAGAACGATTTTGTGAAGCATTAAACATTAGGAAGAAAGCACGTATCTGGCTTAAGTTCAACAAAAGAATAGGGGCGATTGCTGCTGATTAGTAGCGCCTACGCGCCAAGAGAAATAACTAGCGAATTACACATCGTAGAAATACAGAGGCGACCATCATTTCATCTTGGCGAATCTCCGTGAGCTGTTTTGGGTATGGCAATCGCTGCGCGTAAATCGATATTGTTGGAAAAGAGAGAGAGAGAGATGCTATTCTTTTTCGCTTGCACCATCGAGATGCAATTGCCGACGGAGATGCGATACGACCTTCAGTAAGGTCATCTAGTCTGCACCCCCGTTTTTTCTCCTCTTCCATGCTCTCCGTGGATGTTGAACGCGTAGCAGGATAGCCGCAGATACCAGTTTTCGAGTCTTCGGTCTGACCCGGCCGGGGATCAAACCCACGACCTACCGATCAAGAAGCTGGACGCATCACCATTACACTATCTATATGGGCGTTGGTGTTGATAGG
>ATSW01003619.1:0-11251 GCA_000444245.1 Botryllus schlosseri
ACCTAATCCTAATCCGTGCTCATCTCTGCCTTGTAGCGACCACTGGCGATTACACTGGATCAGAGGCCAGAGCCTTCAGCAGGGATTTTGCACCGGACCTTGGTGGCGTGACTGCAAGAATCGTAGATCAAGAGTAGGAATACACTACAAAATAGAAGTTTAATGTACTTGGTTTACCAAGGGTCCGCTCCACCATGACGTCCTAGGTCAGTAACTGACAATGGTTCCACAGACGCGACCCAGTGATGGTGTGAACGTTCGCGTTCGCGTTCTGTGTGTGAGCCTGAGAATTTTAGAGGTTCACGTTCGCAAACGAACCTCGGTAGGTTCCAGAGATGAGCATGGATTAGGATTAGGTTTTGAAAAAACAGGATTTGTGAAATTTTGTCGGATTTGGATTAGACATTTTTTCTCAGAACGGATTAGGATTTGGATTGGATTTACCTATTTTCTGGGAGATTGAAATGTCGTGTGGCGAATGGCGACAAACTTCATCATCATCATCATCATTGGTTTATTAGCAATTTTATCATTTCAATACACCACAAAAAATGCGATACAATGAATAGACAGGAAGATGTCGAAGCGACTTGGATTTGTCTATGGAATCAGACACCCACCTTGGCCTATACTCAGACCAGGGATATATTCCTGGCAAGTAGGCCTACTCGTCGAAATTGTTGGCAAAGGGACGGGATATTGATTTTGTGGGATTANTATATCATTTGATTGCTCCAGTTAGTAGCCTACTTTTGACGACTGTTAAAAAGTCAGTATGTACTTCAGCATTGAGGCATAATGTGGCCCGTGTTGTTGCTGAAATGTAGGGTTGGAATTAGCAACATGATGTCACGTGACTTCATGATGTTCACGTTCGCGTTCACACTTCACACAGAACCTTTCAAAATGGTTCGCGTNCACACGAACCNGAACCTTTCAGAGGTTCACCTTCACACCATCCCTAACGCGAACTAACGCATGATCATTGATCATTGATCAATCATCAATTTCACTTGATTGTCGCGCTTCAGATATCTTGAATTCTTGATCAACGGGTGTAGTGTGGGCTTACCATACGTCCTCTTTTAACAGGATTTGTCCTCTTTTTTGACTTATTTGAAAGTGTCCTCGGAGGACGCCTAAATATCCTCTATTTTGAGAATTTGTCCTCTTTTTTGATATTTTTGGTTAAATGTACGTGGAGATTGGACTGAGACATTGGATATCAGCGGCCAAGTAACGGTTTTTCGGGACTTGAGCCAGAAAAAATGACCTTCTATAGTTTGACTTTTTTTAGAGAAGCCTATACAGAAAGCCGGTAATTTGATCGAGATCTGAGCCGGAAAGATGACCTTTTTTTTAGTTAACCGGCCACAAAGTTGGGAAAATTTACCATCTTTCCAGGGTTTTACTCCAGTATTGTATGAAAATTTTGAAAAAGTGTCCTCTTCAGATTTCCAAGATAAGGTAAAGGTAACCCTAGTGTAGCGATGGTTGCGAAACTTCGGTTGTTGGATGGTTGTGTCACCATAGTGTGGCATGACCAATTTTGACCATGTGTCACCACGCTCTCTGGCATCAAATAGTTATATCTGCTTAAAACTATGCGATATTCGACACCTAGTCGTAGGTATTTTGATTTCCATCTTCTCAGCACACATTATTATGCAAATGGATAAACACAAGAGATAGTGTGACGTAATAAATAGATGAGGATGTTGAAACGATCAATTACGGTATCTCACTAACATTAATCCCTGTCAAGTGTGTGAATCTGATCTTTCGGCCGTCTTCCTTTCGACTGTCTTCCCTGATCTATTTCGCTCGATTTCATGTATATGTCAATAATCAGTATCACGTATTTCTCTGGGCGATTCGAAGCTTGCTACGAGCAATAATAGAACCATGTTTGCCTGTGTATGTGCCGGTGGATTTCACCACGGCCAAGCGCTTCGCGAAAAAACGAGTCTAAAACGCCAGAACTTCATCACAAATTTATTGCACATCAAAGAAAAGCAATCTCGTGTAACAAATACATATCATTTCCAGAGTTTAACGACGCCCGAAGTCGAAGNGGTCACCAACAGATTTTGAGACACCTTGAAAGTCGCTATGTCCGTGATGATGTTGTGATGGCAGGTTTCGATAGAGCCGGACCTGGTCTCCTGAGCACCTTCCACGGACGGGCCGGAAGTGCCCTTCTTCTTAGCAGCGTGCTCCTGAAAAATTTCACAATTCTATATGACTTAAGGAAGTCACTGATATCATTGTTTTTTACACGAGATGCAATTGAAGTAAAATCGGCTAGTTTTATGACATAATACGATAACAGAAATATGCCGCTGACTGTCATTACTAGGGGTGGGCACAATGATTTGATTGCCCGAATCAAGTATTACTTGTAAAGATTTGAGTAGAGTAGAGAGACGATTTTTTCCGAGTACTGAAATATAACTACTTTTCCACTAAGACGTATTTTTATTATCAACGTGAATTATAGTTGGAATAATTTTTGAATCACTCAAGTAGGAAAATTATACTCAACTGGTAGACGATATCAGAAAATTCCAAGATATTCCTCAAAGAAAAGTGAAAAGTAATCGATTGCCAAACCTGAATCACATCGGCGCCTTCCACTCTTTTCACTTCATAAACAACGCCGCCGCCAGCCATGGGCCGGCTGGACAGAATCTTGGAATTGGGCGGGTCACGAATGTCCCACAACCTGAATGAGAAGCAAGAGCATAGAATAGGGCTCTGTGAAATACTCCAATAATAACCAAAACTTCTCAAGTCTGAGTAAAAACCAAGTCAAACAGTAACTCGGGATGATGGTTCATACTATGTTCGGTCCATTACTCCAATGATAACCAAAACGTCTCAAGTCTAAATAAAAACTAAATGAAACAGTAACTTGGGATGAGGGTTCATGAGCTTCCGGTATTGAAGAACCTATTTTCTACACCCATCTCTGAAGCCAAGGTGATAGCAGTACAAGAAAGTGGAATTTCAAAACTATTCCTTCGATTAAAACAATTCAACTCACGTAAACGATGAAGACTTGTATCAACTATTTTTTTTCTATTTTGCCGACAAAAAAAACACAAACAGACGAATTGGATGCTTCTTGGGGAAAAGTAAAAGTGACAGAAATTGTACTAGCCACCTTCACGCATGTGTTACCATTATACCTGATTGCAGAATCGGTTCCCGCTGTGATGATGTTAATGTCGTTTGATTGACGGGTCACAAGGAGTCCGTTGACAGAATCTTGAGTTCGCTACAAAACAAATAATTTGTTCACAAAGAAAACAGGCTGACTAACATTGTCAGTTCAAGATAAAACGTTTGGAACACGCATTTGTCCCAGCACCAAGACCACAATCCAATGAGGGTTGAAGGGACACTGTGCTCTAAATATGACTTGGTCTCAAATTCCAGGTGGAAGGTGTGAAAAACATTTTAGCAGCACCCTTCCTAAAAAAATCTCCATATTCAAAATGCAACTAAATAATTTCAAAAATGCCATTCACTCTAGCTATCTTTGTGGCATAGACGTCACACGTCAACGCATCTTTATGAAAATACTTGACTAAACCTTCACCATATCACCTGATACCTATTTAAAATTACGTCTCCGCGCTGATCGTGTCGAGTGAGAAAATAGTGAAACAACAGTGAAGAAATGCATGCCAGAAATTTCGCCGGCAAAGGGTTAAGAAATGATGTGTGCCTTCAATACTGTGGAGATAGCCAGAGTGAAATGGTACCTTTCCTAAAAATTGGTTTGAATACAGTTGCTTTCTGAGGAAAATAGCTGCTGCCAAAATGTTTTTTCGCGATCTGGTCTTCTATTTGAGACCACATCATATTTAGAGGGCAGTGCCCCATTGGCAAAGTGGTTTGATTCAAAATCACATAGTCACCTGCCGCGGCAGCATCACGGGAACGGTGCTGGCCCATAAGGTCGTCGTGCAAGACGAGGTCTCCAGGTCCCAGACGTTGACCTCGTTGTTGCCGGAAACGGCAGATATGATGGACGACGGCCGCAGGGGATGAATGGCCATCCGGCGCACGGCAGCAAGGTGCTGATGCTGGACTTGCGTCACGGGCAGGCGAAATCGCAGGTCCCAGCAGATGTGCTTTCCCCTAAGCACAAAATGTAACGTCGGAATAGAAAAATTTCGTTCACAACTGGTGCTCGAGTAGCAGTGGAAGTAATGATACTTCTAATTTCAACTTAATTACACATAGAATTATCGGTGTACACAAATTGAGAGGTCTCGAAAGTGCTTGAGTAAGAAGTTACTACAAGTAGATTTATTTGAGGCGTCGCATACTTTTGTAGTCAATCAGAAATGGCTACTTGAGATTAAGAGATTCGTCATAGGGCAGCTAACACAAAGATTTAGTACTTGCAAAAAGATTAAATACTTTGTTACTTGCCAGTAACCACCTCTGCTTATGTTAAAGTTTAGCCAGCGCAAAGCGAAAAGTATGCCAAAATTTCCTGCAGGCGAGTCCCATATTGCCGTTTATATCAATTCTCGGATGTATAAAACTTTTAAAGTAACAAACTTGTCCGTAGCGACGCATAGCCAGTGCTGCTTCGGGTCCACGACTAAACACGTCATCAGGCCGTTGTGCAGATTGTGAGAGAGGGTGCAGACCGGCTTGTTATCGCGAAGGTCAAGGACGTTGATGTCTCCGTGCGCGGTAATGTAAGACACCAGGGAACCTGAAATATTGCGCGAAACACATTATAAAATACTGCTTTCTAGTTAACAAAATCTTCAAATTCCGCAATTGAGCAAATCATTCCTTTCCAGGTTTACGTTACTTTAACGACCCAAATATGTTCAAGAAATTAAAACCGTGGATAAAAGTTGAACTACGTGCATAAAATCGAGCTTACTGCGATGAAAGGGCGTGATATCCATGACGGAACTGCCAGCGTTGCGGTCGCCAGAAAAAATGTCCGTCATCGTCTTCATGTCGACGCAGTGAACGTCGCCTTTTGCGCCAGCACAAACGACTTGCTCGTCCCCGTGGAAGGCGCAGCACAACAGTTTTTGCCCTGCGAAAATAATAACGATGACGTCAAAACTTCACGTACCGAGTCCAGAGGTTCGAGTGAGACAATTTTTATTTGTCAACCATATTAATCAATGACAAACACACAATTAAAAAAGACTACATTCGCTCATTTAAGGTAACGAGTGATTTCGGAAAAACCAAACACACCCGATTTGTCCCAGGTGCATTTCGACTGATTTATCACGCCCTTGCCGGACAACTTCTCGCAGTCCCACAGCTTCAACGTGGTGTCGGAAGATACGGTGGCAAAGTGCTCGCTGGAGGGTGATACCGCGATACGGTTGACCGAGCCGCGATGCTCGAGCATGTGGCCGACCAGGATTCCGCGCGGTCTCCAAACTTCGGACGCCGTTTCGTGCCTGTCCTCTTCCAGCGCTCTGAAAATTGCGATCGTTTAAGGACGCCTCGAATTCAAATCAGAGTCAAGGCTTTGAAGCTGGAGCAATGCATTTTCAACAGAACTGGATACAACTGTTTGAAAAATAGTTCAGGCACCGATGTTTTTCATAAGGTTCTATGCCACTTATTGGCTGAATTCACATAACGTATAAGCAACCCTTCACAAATTAATAATTGTTGCCTCTTTGACGCCGCTAACCACGTTGCTGGGAATTTAAGAACAGAGAGAGCGAGAGAATCTTCATTTTCATCCAATCTGCATACAAAAGAAACAGACGAGCAGCCACACGTTCTTAGCTGTAACTGATAACCAGTGTTGGGATCAAGTCACTACCTTCGAGTCACTTCGAGTCATTGCACATTTTGACTCGAGTCAAGTCAAGTCAATCGATTTTCAAAGGTGACCCGAGTCAAGTCAAGTCACTGGATTTTTGGAGGTGACTCGAGTCAAGTCGAGTCAAGTCAAGTCAAGTCACGAGTCAAGTCACAATTCAAGTCAAGTTGCCTTTTCAAAGTATGGGGCATGATAACGTCATTGCATTTTGCTAGCTGTCTGTAATACAGATTGAATGGTCATTGATTTTGAGCCGATGAACGAATAAAGAGTTAAATTTACACGTAAGAAGGCGCTGCATCGCTAAACCACAGTTTATAGTTACCAGCCAAAATAGAGAATAGATACGAATTGATAGGAAGCAATACATTATACCCATTTGCAAATCGATATGATACAATTCGAGCCTGCGCCAATGGTCGAGGACAATATAAACTATATTCGAATTCAATTTCAATAAAACAAGAAGTTTGATTAAGGAAAAAACAGAGATTAATTACTTTACTGTACTAGTTTACGACAACGTAAGCTAAGCTTCGATCACTTTGATTGCGGTCAATTTATTTGTGAGGGAACAATGGAGGCTCAGTAAAACGCACGATCATTAAATGATTGGTCGAGCGATTAATCGTTCTCACGGTTACACCTGCGTTTCGCGAACAATCCGAAGATATGCAAGATTCAGTGATTTTTATCGACATCGATTACTTGATGACTTGAAATTGACTCGTGAATTTTGCTCCGAGTCACGAGTCAATCCATATTTCTGATACGCCGAGTCAAGTCAAGTCAAGTCATTTTAGCAAAGTGACTCGAGTCAAGTCAAGTCATTCGAGAAAGGTGACTCGAGTCTGACTCGAGTCAAGTCATGACTCGAGTCATCCCAACACTGCTGATAACACTGGTGTTCAACCTTGAAACAATACTTTTGACGCTGGATCCAGAGCAGTGGTATCAATGAGCTCCGAGCCCGCGGTGGGGCTAATTTCTGATAAAAACAGAGCTCCAGAGCTGGAGCAGTTTAATATTTACGCCTGCTCCAAAGCCCTGATTTGAATGCCTTCTATATTCAAAGGCGAGCATTCTGCAGAAATAACCAGAGTACGTCAAAGTAGTCATTGTTGGTACTCAAGTAGAAGTAGAAGTAACATGATAAACTTCTACTCAAGCACTAGTACTGACTACTTTGAACACCTCTGGACATGGAGAGACCATCGTCTTGTTATCTTGGCTTCATATGAACTCCGGCAACGCGGCTTACCTCCGTTTCACATCTGCCTCGTGCAGATCCCGCTGACGATGCACCAGGTCGCGCAGATTAAGCTTACAGTGGGCGTACTTCAGCTGCATAGACGGCATCTTGGCTTTCGTTTGCTTTATCTGTGGAGTCGCCACGCCCTCGAGCTGTGAAGTAACGGAGATAATGAAAGAACTGTAAGGCGAGCTCGAATACCGACTTGGATTAGACGGTGCAGATGGCACGAATGCAAGCTCCGGCTGTATTTTTCCATTACAAATTAGATTTTCAGTCGTCCAAGTCCTTGAAATTAGCATTTGCATTAGTCTCGGATTCAAATCCGGTCGTTACGATGGAATTAATCCCAACATTTGGATTTAGATCTTTGGATTCGTTCAATTGCCGATCAGGTGCCTTTAACTGATCAAGGAGCAGCGATTGATCACAACGGCAGGTCCAGAACGACAGACATATCAAAATACCAACCGATATTATAGAGGAATCGTATTTTCACAGTTGACACAATCAGATACAAGAAAGCCCCCACAAGTAAAAAAAACAATAAAAAATGCAGCCGACACCAACTCTTGCAGCTGGCCTTTTGGCCATTTTGACCGCCAGATAGACGATGAAAAGTGGACAAAAAAGAGCTATTAAACCATCAAATCAACCAACCATTTAATACTGGCCAGAAGTATGGATGTTAAAATAACGTTAGTGGAAGCATCACTCAAGATAGAGAGAAAAAAATAGTGGCAAAAAAAAGAAAACGACAGTGAAAAAAGAATGACAGAGAGAAAAGCAACATAAATGTGCCACAAGTCCAAGAGCGGAAACACTCAAATCAACAAACTTGAGACATAGTGATCGGAGCGTCGGCCAAGTTGCGACTTTTCGTCTCATTTTTCTTATCGGAAACGTTGGCTGGGAGATCTCCATTGCCAAACATGCTCCTCCACTCCTCGTTCTGCTTAAACAATCCGGAAATTGCCAGCGTCCTTAGGAGCGCATGATGAGCTAAACGACAAACCTGAACAAAACCTTCCTGGTTTTTGTTACGAGCCGGCGTTTTCTTCGACTGCTTCGGCAGGCTGTCTGTCGAGTTCTTGACTAAATCTGCGTGTCTGCGCAGTACACTCTCTGAAGGCAAACAAAATCCATTACCATTTAAACCGGGGGTGTGCTGTCTTCTTGACATGTGGGCCAGACATGAATTACGACGTGAAGCCGCTTTCAGGTTATTCCACGGTGCCAGCATCTCATTAGGAATAGATAATGGTGATGAGACTTTAGAAGAAAAATTGGTCTGAGGCAACACATCGCAACTGAAGGCAGCTCACACGGCGCTAATAAAATTCTCATATGATTGAATTCATTTCGTCAAAATATTCATGCGGAAAGACGACGTATGCATATTTCAGTTATTTTGGCCCTTTCTTAATCCACATGGTGAGCTTAGCTCAAACGTACCAGACCAGGCTTAAGTACAAACCCAATTCAAGAGCATCACGCCATTTTAAGCTATCACTTCAAAGCGGGCTCCACAAATTTTCTCTTGCGCACCCCTGATTCCTCAAAACTGAGTTCTGTTGAAACAGCCACGTCTCATACACAGAAGAATCGGAATTTCAACTCCTTTTTTCCCATTTTTGTGAATTCCATGCTCTGTATTGTCAAGATATTCACCCCAAACATAATAAGGCATCCCTGATCATAAAGCATGTCTATGATAAATTTCCCTGCTTTTTAACAGGTGCTTTCTCGCGCTACAGATAGACAACGATTCAGAATTCAAGGCATACACACCCACAGACACAAATTCAGTTTAACAGTTCTGCCCAAGTCACGACTAATTGCGATTCTCCGAAAGACCTCGTCACTAAAATCAGAATAGCTTACAAACCTCCAGACGGCTTCACGAGCATGCCAACATCGATATGCCCGAGCTGCGTTATCTTCGAATGCACCCCGTCGACGTTAGCGGCGGTGATACCGGCGACAGTGGAGCGATGCCGGCTTTGACGCTTTAGGAAGTCTCGAAGGTTCAATATTTTTTCCTCTTCTTCGCCGTCCATTCCCTGAAACGAGACAGCATAAAAATATGGCTGCCGTTAAAAACACGCGCTTTCCATTACGTGAGATTCTAGTTTTTGTAACGTCTGAGCCAAAGAGCTGTCTGGCGATGAAGAATCGTAGATGGATTCGCTGGTGCCATTCGAGTCTCTGAACGTAAAGGATACAATCGACATTATAGTGTTGTATTAGAGTCCTAAAACTACATAGTAATTATTTAAAAGATCAGTCCTTATTGTTGACTTGTGCAATTAGCCTTCGAATACCTACCTTTGAATCTTTCGCTGCTCCAACACATTAATCAAACCTTCGATATGAGGGGATGACAGGATAATCTCGTACAACCGCCGTTTCACAGCACATTTCGTCGCGGACAACAGCACGCATTTATCGGTCGGCTGTTAAAAGCACAATATCGCACGCGGGTCGAGTAAAACACACGCGCTACGCACCTGTATTATTGGAGTCATGAGATAACTTTTCAACTTGGGCAACACGTGACAGTGTAAGTCGATGATGGAAAGCTTTCTAGAGCTCGCTGAAATGAAGCCGATTGTGTTCTAAAAATATAGAATACGATCATCAAAACAAATTAATGCTCAACCTACAATATCTTATCGGTTGCCAATGAATTCGGCACTTGGCGACCCTTAATCCTAACTCTAACTAGACCCTAAGTTAAACCTGATCTCGAATAAATTAATGTATACACACAGAGTGGTAAGTTCCAAAGTTATCAAGCGCTGAATTCACTACGCCGAGTTCATCAAGTGACGTATATCAGAATTCAAGCTCATATTTAGTGAAACATTCATTTTCGAATTTATTATTACAATATTGATGCATCTCTTCCGTAATACTGATAGATCTATTCTACAAGCGGAGATGGTCGGTACAGAAATGGATTTTTTCTGCTTGCACCGCTCGTTCATGCATTCAAGGCGTTGGGTGGTAGTTCCACTTCCGCTTCTCCCGTTTTCGAACCAATGCCTTTCATATTTTGGATTTCATGAATAGCGAGTGGTGTTTGGGATGGTTCGAGTCACTTTTACGAGGGAAACCTTTTGTCCTTTTGTCCTATCTCACAATAACAGTCGTGATTTCGATTGCAATGACTAATATAGAAATCAACTTTGTCTAACGCACTCACAAATCGTATCCACTTGCAAGGATGTTGAAGAAGAGGTATTGCTTCGTCCAGCAACTTCAGTGCGAGATGTTTAGACAGCAGCCCGGCTGTCGTTAACGACGCCAGGGTGTCCAGCGTCTTGCAGATGACGTATTCCTCGCTATCGTTCAAACCTGCAATGCAGACACGCTGTCAGAGCAGTACGTGGGATATGGTTATTTTATTGAAACAGACATTGAATTTTTTGGTTTACAATCGTTTTTCACGAATTGCATGGGTTTCTCTTCTGAAAATTGGCATGCTATACATTGATAATGGCTTTCCACATGCCTCTTATTGAGAATTGCATCATAATTCGCCATTTTCTTTCCTTTATCGAGCCGATGAGAGGAACGCGAAAAGTCGTTGCGTTATTAAACACCATTATGAACGTAATTTTGAAGACTTTCTTCAATACTGTACGACAAATCAGTTATTTAATGATATGAATCAAAATTCTTGAAAAATGTTAGATCTGTTACTGGGATTAAGCATAGGAACGCAAGGAGGCATAGTAAAGTCTTCTCACTACCTATAAAAACAATCTAGTAACCAGTACAGTATTTATTTGTTGCTTACGCTGATTGTGTATGAGGTCCGTAAAAAGTATCTTCTTTATTTCATCTCCCCTACAAATCACAACAACCCACCTTGTTCAAGTAACGGCTTCAGCAACACACTGCTCTGCCATCCGACGTATGACGAAACCCAAACCAACGAATCAAAAAATGCCGACCTCAGCTGCCAGTCGTGCTTGTCATTCAGAAACGTGATCATATGACTCAAAATAACGTCGTTGCACTTGGAACGTCCGAAAAACGTGCACAGGTTCTCCACGGAGTTCCGTAACAGGCACTGACGCACTGTGCTGTCCGGATCACTGAAGAGCGCTTGCACTGTCTCCTACGACGGAAAGACATTGTCTAGTCATGTGGAAATTTGG
>ATSW01003624.1:0-11151 GCA_000444245.1 Botryllus schlosseri
GCCGGAGCAGTGGTATCAATGAGCCCCGGGGTTGAGCTGGAGCAGTATCAAATTTACGACTGCTACAAAGCCCTGATTATGACAGAGTGTTGGTTGATCTTTGATTATGGTTACAATGTTGTTACATTCAGTTACGTTTAACCTTCAGGCACGTTGTAGTACCGCATTCGTGTGGCTTTTCCAATATATATACATGAAGTCGTTGTATTCTAGTTCTCGGATGATGTTAAGATAGACTCTCGTTAGCCAGCGGTAATATTAGATGTGCTTCGTATTCCCTTTCACACAGGGTTGCCCTCCGCAACCGGTAAATCACACTAATTAATTAGGATGCGTTGCTCGTATGTGAATTCGTTCCGATCTTCACACATATATAATTATATCCATTTTAATTTCAGCATGCGATTGGAAATTTACGCAACCATCGGACGTCACTGTAGACTNNCNNANAGAGAGCGGAGAGTCTGCTAAATTCAACGTTTTGGTGACTGGCGAAGTCCTAAGTAATGCTGATCGTGTTACATGGAAATACAGCGACGTGAGAACAGCCTATATAGTATTATATACCGGTCACATACTGATATGTCAATGTCGCCGTCTTCTGTAAACACTTTTTTCATTTCAAGTTTGCAAATTTAAATTCAACAATTCCGCAATTTGTCTAGCTTTACGAGAAGTTCTGCAGTTTCTATAGGTCAGGGTCATAGGATTCGCCGGGATGAAAATTGGTGGGGGTGGGGGATTTGATTTAAATCAAGAGGTGACGTCATGAATATCCATGGCGACGTAGTGCAAAGAAATTGCATCATATTGTACATTCAAAGAATTCAAGAAATCAGTCGCGGCATTCGCCCTTGGCTGGCCCCACTATATTGTCGAAATGATGGACAGAGGTAATATAATCCGGTGACGTCACGGTTTTGAAACTCAGTGGCTGCTCGGTCATGTGGACCTAGTCAGAACCATCGCAATTGGCAAACAATAAGTTATGGTCTAATGCACTGGCTTTCAACCTTTCTGCGTTCGCGGACCCCCTTTAGACCTATTCGGACCCCCGCTGACCCCCATATTTAGATAAAATTTAACTCAATTGTCGTGAAACCACCATCTATCTTGTGCAAATGTTGATTGTATGCTCGATAAACAGCGTCAAAATGATTTTTATTGAAAATAACATTATAGTATTTATGTCGAAATTGGTAAGATTTTTTTTCATTTCAAAGTGGATTCAGTAACTGCATTTCTTGAACTACACGGTCGTGTCTTGAAAATCCGCGCCGTCAATTTGATATGAAAGAGTGCCGAAAATTCATTTCCATAAAGATAGGTGGTGGCGTAACATATGTGGCACCTAAATTGAGAAACAGACTTTTTAATGAACATGTAACGTACAGCCTAATCAATTCTAGCAGCTCATCTTGAAGTTATTCTGGAATACCGTCTATCTATATATATATATAACAGGAGAAAATTGATTTTCGCAAAGTTTTTCCAAAACCGCAACAATAAAACATCTCTAAAAAGTAATATGTTTGTATCAGTAGGCTATTGACAATTTGGCCATTAAAATGTGCTTGCACGGCGGAATATTCCATCTCAGACGGCCATTCTGTTTATGAGAGTCGTCTAGTTTTAGCAGTTATGAAGCGAGACTGTCTTGTGATTTCGCTAATTAAAGGAATACAAATTAGATTATCAACCCTTTTGTAAATTTGAAGGTTTCGCGGACCCCCTGAAAATGCTTCACGGATCCATGGCAGAGAACCACTGGTCTAATTGCTATCACCCATTCTGCGAAAATTCAGGTCCAAATCACCATTCGCTTAGCCAAGTAATGTCTACACTTTAACCTGCCCTGTCCATAGACAAGGAAGTTCCAATGCGCTGTTACAGTTTCGGACTCGTCACGACTAAGTTCATAGGAACACAGCCATTCACGGGCTTTTACCATCTTTTTGGTGTATAGTATACGCACATTATATATGTATGAATATTATCTAGATCAGTGCTTTTCAACCTTTTTGAGCACCATCCGCACTTTTTTTGCAAAATAAGTTTCATTCGCACAAACCAATCGATAATTATTATACAAATACAAGATGAAGATACTTAACAATGTTTTGTTAGGATATGTGACAAGTAGGCTTTTAAAGCTTAGGTATGCCATCCGGTATCACATTAAAATACTCTTTTCCCTCGTTTTGATTTCAACTAAAAGTGCACTAAAACCCTTCTCGGCCAAATAATTTGTTAGGCTTTGTTCAAGTATGTCTACTATTGCTTGGATGATTAGGTCTTCATGAAAACCACCCAGCACTCCTATTCAAAATACGAGTGTTCACCAAGTGAAAAATGCTTGCTGGCAGAAATAGTTTTTAAGAGATGACACAAAGGTTTCGGAGGCCCCAGTTCGTCGAAAGCAGGCCCTTGGAACTGGCGTCAATCTTAAACTGCTTAGCTCCGGCTCTGGAGCTCCCTTCTACCATGAATTAGCTCCTGCTCCAACTCCGGAGCTCATTGATACCGTTGCTCCGGCTCCAGCTCCGGCTCCATAAACTATAGAATCGTTCAGTCAGTACTCAATTACGAGCGTTTCAGCTACATGAACACAAAGGGATTGTAGCGCCGAAACGTAATTTTGTGTGGGTATGCAAAGTCCTGTGACATTATAATTACTCTGTGTGGACTGCCGAGAACGTCATAGTGGCATGAGAACTCACTTTACTCCACGGCATTAATGCGTACAGCATCAACACACTGATGCGATGGAAGAATACCGGCGTTGCGCTCGCTTATATGAAGTCATACAGTTGACTGTAATCTCGAATTATGCGATTGTTCAAGTGTAACTATGCAGCAAGCGCAACATGAGCACATGTTCACTTTCTACCAAATACTTAGTGGGTTGAAATTCGATATTAATGCACTCGGTGCCAGTCCGTCTGATGTCGATCAAATTTACTGGAATATAGAGTCCTTCAAATGAACCGAATAAATTCAGAATTCGTGCCACTGAGAATCTGGTGTTGCATCAACATATGACAACTGACGCGGGCATTACACAATGCAGTAACGAACTACTACTCGCTCACAAGTGACATTGCGTAACAATTCAGGGAAACGACTGTTTCAAACAGACAAGAATAAGTGAACAAAACAGATAATTACATACTGGGATGCGCGCATCTAATCACTAATTTTTTCTTATTTTCCACGCCATGAGGTCGGACATCGAATTGACTAGCTCGCATCGCGAAAATTGTTCGCGGACTATTGCGGCGATGGTCTGCTTATGCGTTTCTCTATTTACGTTCGCATATCCTTACAGCATTACACGATCATGCGCTGCATTGAATTCCAATTCACAGGCATACGCAATAACACACTGTTTAATTTCGCGGTACTATTCAAAAGCTATCATCGAATAACAGGCATTTGCTCGTATAATTCAGAGAGTACATTTCGTATCTCTGCGTGCACGCCTACAAATCGACATGTGAAAGTGCAGCAAGGTCATGTTCATCCTCTGACGTGGGGTCGCTTCGTCTAATTACTCATTATATTTAATTTGCTCTGCACACGCAAGCACCAGTCCCATTTTTGAAATAATTAGTGATCAATATTTTTCGAACCGCACAATTGGCTATCAGTGCTGTGCTAATGACGGAATTCCGGCTATGACGAATACCCAACGTCCCACAATACCGCAATTACGGAGTATGCATGAAGCTTGTCTGATCGTCTATATTACCAAATGAAATTTAATGCCCAGTAGGTTAAAGTCAAAGGTTAAATTGAGGGGAAATTTGGTCGATTGTCCAAATCAGTCAGGCGTTGCACGATTTAGACGGCGGATTGCTCAAAAATATATTAAAATATTTTGGCAAATAGGATCCTAAATGAATGTTTGCTTCAAGGAGAATTCGTTCATAGCTGTTTGATTTTAGTTTTGAGACTGTTAAGTGATTAAATTGCAGTTTCAAGAACACACTTCGTTTGTACATGATGCAGTAGTAGTAGGACGTGTTCGGACATCGAGTCTGGGTGTGTGCGGACATCATGTCTTGGGTGTGTTCTAACTGTGTTACCATTCGGACACAAGGGCGTAGCCCGAAAAATATATTTTTTGGGGGGGGCGAAAATTTCGATGACGTAAAAGAACCCCCCTTGAAGATAAGGGAAAAATAGGTGAAAAAACGATGGTCTTGGGGCCTTATTGGATGAATACCACAACATCCGGGGCGATCGTTATACATATCTTCCACTCTCACATATAAAGTGATGTTATAATAATACGATTGTGGAAAACTCGCGCGCCAACACTTTCGCGGAACTGTATCTTCATGTTCATACAGAGCCGTAACAGCACTTCGTCACCCCCCCAAACGTTGTTCTTGGGCCCCTATATGACGATAAGCCGAACTTCTGGGGGGCTTCGCCCCCCTCAGGCTATCCGCTGTTTACCGCAACGTGTCATCTAGATTGGGAGCCGTTCGCTGCGGCAGCTTTTCTCGCCTAGCCGCGCTAAGCGCGAAAAATTTCCATAATTCATGATTGAATCGGTCAATATGATCGGGAATTGCATATATATTGCTATCAATTTTTATCCTCTCTCTGCTCACGTAATCAGATTTACAGGTCGAACTGAGTGAGGTGTCTTGGAAACTGTAGGGCCCGTTGGTATGACTCCATAACATGATGTTATTTCGTGACCTCCTATCTGCTATATCAGAAAATATAGAATCGCCCACACGTAGGCTACTAAACTAAAAGACGCGCACGATTTCAAATTGGTATTTCTTCACCGCATATAATTTTTCCCTGCGCGATGATATTTGTCTTGTGAGGTTCAGATTGCCAAGACAGGAACATTCGGCGCCAGTCATTTAGGCGCCTGTGGACAATTAAACCTATATGTATTTTGTACATATAACGACGTTTTCGGTCAGCATGAGGGCAGTACTTTTCGGCCAAGGTTTTCTCGCTGCTGATCGTTCTGGTACACTTCTTGGAGTCGCATGTTACATGGCCTAAAACTTTATACGTCGTGATAAATCGTGGCGCTGTTATGGCCAACACCGACATGCCCATATCTATAAATGTTGCGTATTTTTTCTTGGGGGAAGAGTACCCAAAAATCAAGATATTTGGCAAATTGAAATCGCGTATAGCGTGAAAAGTTTTGAAAAAGTTGCATAAATTTTCAAAAAAATATTCTATAATATATGTTAATTTACGAAAAAAATTCCCCCTCAAGCTCGCACTCCTATTGGGGGATTTGGGTTGCGACAGTTGCGGTCCCGCACACGGCATGACCATTTATGAGTTGCTAGAGGGTATGCGCCGGGCGGGACAGTTTTCATTTATTGCTGTAGTTACTTCATGACTTGCGGAGAAAGCTGTCACAACTCAAAAGATCGCCCACACTCAAGGTCGTAGCCAGAAAAACATTTTTTATCGGGGAGGGGGCAAATTTTCTACGAGTTTAGGGGAGCTCCCCGTGGGGACACCTCATGGGACCGTACATCTTTCCATGGGCAATTTCATCACTACCCATTATACATGCGATTCTTGGACGCACTGTCACACCCTATGGAAGCTTCCAGTTCCAAGTATAGCTTGTATTAGGAGATCGATTGACGGACGAGCCCAAATTCCTGACATTAAGTGATGAAAAATCAGTGTGAATTTCGGGCCTAGTCACGCGGAGCGCAAAATTGTTTTAAATAAATGAATGAATTTGATCAATAATATCGGTGCATGTATATGAGCAAGTGGTGTCCATTTTGAATAATTACTTAGTTGAAGCAGGGTTATTTCGTAACCTGTGGTAAAGATTGACGCTACTTTAAAGATTGGAATCGCTGATACATATCAGACCAAATTAAAAAAATCCTTGGATCAAACTCGTGCGATTTCAAATTAGCACTTTTTAACAACGGGATGTGGCGATATTTTCCTGTGCCAGTCGTATTTATGTCTTCGTCTGTCCCGGAACGGAAATTGCCGGAACTAATAGCCCCCCCATACTGAACTGAAACCCCTAGACTCAATCAACCCAACGATCTCGGGCTATTCAAGTGTATCTACTGCTGCTGTTGTATTCTCAGAATTGAGAATGCAGCTAAACTGAATTATGATTATTTTGGTATTTTTTTTTCAAATCAAGACATCTATGGACTCTAAATCGTGCGAAGCGCGAAAAAAAGTTTTAGGTTGCATTCATTCGCCCAAAAACACTCTAATATTTGTTGATTTTACGAAAATCTTCCAAATATTTGGGGGGGGGGATCGCCCCTTTCGCCCCTCCCTGGCTACGCCAATGCTCGGACATGGTGTCTGGGGTGAGTTCGGACTGTTTTGCCCCTTGGACATCGTGTCTGGGATGTATTCGAACATCATGCCTGGGGTGTGCTCGGACTGTTTTGCCAGTCGGACATGGTGTCTGGGGTGTTTTTGAACATCATGTCTGGGCTGTGTTCGAACTATGTTGCCAGTCGGACATGGTGTCTGGGGTGAGTTCGGAGATCATGCCTGGGGTGTGTTCGGACTGTGTTGCCATTCGGACATCGTGTCTGGGGTGAGTTCGGACTGTTTTGCCCCTCGGACATCGTGTCTGGGGTGTGTTTGGACATCATGTATTGGGTGCGTCAGGACTGTGTTGCAACTCCGACATCGTGTCTGGGATATGTTTGTGCTGCGCCAAACATGCCTCAGACCTGATTTCTGCGCACTATTTTTATTCAGACATGCTCTGAAGCTGATACCTGCGCACCAAATACCCCCAGGCATGGTCCGGACCGGATATTTGCGCGCTGAATGGACACAGACATGCGTCAG
Source organism: Botryllus schlosseri (assembly GCA_000444245.1). Lineage (NCBI taxonomy): Eukaryota > Metazoa > Chordata > Ascidiacea > Stolidobranchia > Styelidae > Botryllus > Botryllus schlosseri. Next base: position 6,841 of record ATSW01003624.1, read on the forward strand.
ACGTTATATCTGCGTCCTAAACGACGAGTGATCTATATATAACCTCTATGTCTGCGTTTTTGCTGATATCTGCGATAGCTGGGTACATCTGCAATAGTGATAGCAGAGTAGGCTATATCCACATCCACAGTAGTGATAGCTGCGTGATGTTTTTAACAGTCTTTTACACAAATGCCTTATTTTTTTAAAACAAAATAGTTTTTTTAAAAACATTGTATAATGAAGGCATAGTTGAGTAAATACTGTCGAAAAAGATGTAGTATAGGCCTGCGGACGATTTGCACCCTATATAGTAGAGTTATACGTTGTGAAATGGCTGCTACTCTCGCAATCGTCGTTGGTTCAACAGTTATAGCAAGTAGATATCGATTTTTAGTACGGAATGGGTGTTCTGATGATCATGACCCCGACGGTAATATGCTGCATAACGATGTAGTTCCGGTTAAAGATGAATTTGGTATGTTTACGACAGTGGTCGGAAGCCATTTTCGTCGGAGGAGCCATATTTACCCTGTATTTTCAATTGTCTATGTCAATCCACTATTACGTCACAATTAAATATTCGTGACGTCATGGCTAGGAAAAAAAAGAAAACATATTTTAAACAAGGGCGTTGTTTTACAAGATGTTTGTTTAAAATTGATTTTTGTTTTGAATACAACCCTAGCCATGGTACTGCGTTTCCATGGACGGCCGACGAGCCCGTTTTCGAGAGACTCGGCCGACGAACGAGAGAATTTTTGTTGCGCAGCACACTCACGTCGGCCGACTTGTCGGCCATCGAGTGAATGCTTCCGGTCGACCGTTCGGGCATGCTTGCGCTGTATCTTCGAGCAGCTGGTATTTGCTACTTACAATACACTTTTCATATCAAGTTTACCATGGCTGACACTCCGGGCAGATCTTGGACGCATTGAGAAACCAGGAATTTTATTATGATTTCAACCAAAGATGTAGCTACCGGTACTGCTAAGAATCAGCCCTAGGCTACTGAAATCTGCTTCGTGATGTGCTCACATACGCTGCTGCCACTATTCGACGTTATTTTTTCTGTTGCATGGATACAAAGCACGGTTTGACCACAAACTAGGTGAACTTATAAACTTATTCACGGTCCCCTGGTAAGCAAGTCATCAACAAGACACGCGTAGCCCAGCTCTGAATCATGACGACAAAACAGTAGTACCGGTGGAATAGACAAAAAGTTACTAGTCAGCACTCGAAATTATCGGACCACGTTATCCCATATCTGTATGGCCCACATACTAAGATATGCCACTTAATTTTCATCTTGATATATTCTGTTAGTTTTGAGCAAGTGGTTCATCATGACCAGTGGTTTCGCCCCATCGCCCCCTTTTCAAGCTCAACACCGATCATCGCCTCCCAAATTTCGTGTACCGAAAAATGGGCATACAATCTGTAATCACAGGACGGTTGACTAAAAAAAAACTCAACTTTTCGGCTCGATGTCGAATTTGACACTTTTGCAACTAAATTTCCGTGGGTTGACTAAAAAAAGGTCAGCCGTTTTGAAGCGTCATCGCCCCCCTATCGCCCCCGATATCGCCCACGTTGGGAACTACTGATCATGACCATTTTACATGTTCCATTTAGGCCTGCGTTCCTGATCAAACCGGGTTGTTTAATTGAATGACCGCTACAAGTCGTCTCGGCTCATTCCTATCCAGTCATTTTATCGCAATCTTGTGATGTAGTGAAATGATTACTGAGTAAGTAATACAAAAACGTCATCGCGAACGCTTCGCCCACCTAGATCGGCCAAGTCACGGTCGGATTACGCCTGGTCTTGGAAACACGGCCGACATGTACAATGCATGCATCATGGCCTTTCGGCCGTCCGTCGGCGGTGCATGGAAACGAAGTACTAGAGACATTGGATATATCAAAACTATCCGCAGATTCTTTTTGCAATGAATTCAGCAAATATTACATACACATTCACAGATCGCTCTGGTGCCGAGGTGACCCATACTTTAATAACCCTCAAAGAGCTGAAAATTCGCGTTACATTGACTTGAAACTGTAAATCTGTACTCTTTAATGATGGCATATACCAGGGACGGGCAACATACTGTCCGCGGCCCGGATCTGGCCCGCGGACAGTTTCCCGTCCTACATGATAATGTGGCGCGCGGCCCCAGTCTGCCGAGATTCCCCACTGCTTGCTTACTACGTCAAAGTTTAGTGACTGTATGTTATTATATACGTGTGTGCGCAGCGTGGGAAATTGGAGCTTACGCGTAAAGTGCGTCGAAGCGAGAAGACTTGCATTATCGGCATTTACGATGTACTCAACTCGGTGAATTGATATATTGGTAAAATTGGGGTACAGGGCTTATCGAATCAAACGCCTTGAAATCTTAATTAATGATTGCACCGTGTGTTAATTGATAAGAGAGAAGCAGACATAGTTCTGGGGCCTGTATGACAAATCTGTTCTCAAACCCATATTGTATTCGTCATGATCGGCGAGAAATGGCTTTGCAGTGACATTGATGTCGTTAAAATACGTTCATTACATACGATTGATTCCCTGTATAGTTGGATAAATTGGCGAATAATGTATTGATTCAGCAATCCGGTCCGCCAAGTACTTAATTTCCTATATCCGGTCCGCCGACTGGAGAAGTTGCCCGCCCTTGGTATACTGTATACCAGTGCTTTTCGACCTTTTTGAGCTCCGTTCGCACTTATTTTGTAAAATAAATTTCATTCGCACAAACTAATCGAAAATTGTTATACAAACAGAAGATGAAGATTTTTAACAACATTTTGTTCAGATGTGCAACTAATTGACTACCATGGAGCTTAATCTATCAAGTGTCTCATGATAAAGGCAACTTTTCTCGCTTGTTCTGCACTTCTATCCAAAATACAGCGTATTTTTCGCGAGTGAAAATGCTTGCTGACAGAGGTCGTTTTTGAGAGCTTACACAAAGGTCCCGGAGGCTCCAATTTGTCGAAAGGATGAAAAGCCCAATGTTTGTGTAGAGGCTTTTTGCCTTATGTCTTGGAACATAAGGTGCAACACGATCAATGAGAGTATTGGCAAATTAGAGCTCGCTATCTTATGATACATTGTTCCAACTTCTGCCTTGCGAGTATATGAAAAGAGCAAATAAACTCACGATACTGTGTTTTCTACTTTTTAGCTCAATCTAACTTGAGTATATTCAAAACAGTTTAATAACGGAAAGCAGCTTTTAGACTACCACCAAAATCTGAGATTTCGTGGCATCCCGCGACCCGAGTCTCACCCATGAAAAGGAATTTATTTTTAATATTACAGCTGTACGCTACGTTTTTGCGGGCATGTATGACATATGGAAAGCGCACATCACAATTCTACCCAACACAGCTTTACAAAACATGTCTGACGCACGCGATTTCAAATTAGGGCGAATTAAATTCCTGTTCTTGTCGCAGTTGTACTATTGTCTACTCAGATTGTACTATTGTCTATTCCGTGCCGACAACGGAACATATCCAATCCATCTCGAAAGGTTTGGCGATCCAGCATCGGTGATTTTTAGATCATAGGTTTTGTCGCCGCTTATGTTTTTTTCACCGCATATTATCAGCGGTTTGTTCGCCAAAACTTTACGTTTTCATGTGCCCGGCGCAGGAGTTGGCCTAGAAATGAATGAGTCTCAGAGCTGAACTCGCTCGTTGCACACCCCATGCACTAGTTCATCCCAAAGGTCTTCGACCATGTTTTCCAGAAATAAAAAACAGTCGGACAAATCTTATCATGAATTCTCATGATAAAGCTATATTTTCTGCGTGTCTCGCGTATTGGTTAAGTACCCAACACAGCGACCTCGGATATATAAACTATCGCAGGTTTTGTTTCAATAATTTAAATATTACATGCATATTAACAGATAGCTATGACACCGTGTCGAACCAAAATTATACCCCTTGCGGTCCATACTTTATTAACCCTAGACTAGGGTTGCCATACGTCCGGAATTTCCCGGACATGTCCGGAATTTTACTGTTCAAACTAGCGTCCGGGAGGAATTTCTAAAATATGCCAAATTTCCGGAATTTTGAAGACTTGAGGTAGGCTCATAATTTTTTCGTAAATCAGCATAAAAACAATATTTTTTGGGAATATTTATGCTGATGCAGGGTATTATTCTTCGCGCTGCGCGCGATTTACTATCATATTTATTGATTTTGATCTGGGCCACGGAACATTTTCAAGTTTGAGATGGAGTCGCGAACATAAAAGGTTGGAAACCATTGGATGTGGGGTGTGGGGTGTGGGGTGTTGCCCTACCC
>ATSW01003625.1:0-11719 GCA_000444245.1 Botryllus schlosseri
CAATCTTGACTTCATAACTTTACTGTATCATTAAAACCAAATCCGTGCGATTAAGGTGCTTGCTACTGCTGCATAACTTGTTGTTGTTTGTGGTATCGGTAGCGAGTATTGAAACCCGTTGTACACTCTGCTCAATATCAATGTAGCAATACTCAGACTCCGAACACATTGTCCGGTCTGGCTAAGACCGTTAAGGCGTAAGCTTATATTCCTTGGTAAGTCCTCGACGAAATTGTTGGCAAAGCGACGGCATGTATTGATTTTACGCAATTATTATATCCTTTGATTACCGCTGTTGATACATTCAGCGACGTTTAAAACGCCGATATGTACTTCAGCATTGTGACATTATATGGACCGAGTCTTCGCTAGGTATCGTGTACATTAATATAGGCTATCACTTCATTGGAAGATAGGGTTGGAATTAGCAATATGACGTCACGTGACGTCACGAGGTTCACGTTCGTGTTCACACAGAACGTTTCAAAAAGGTTCGCGTTCGCACGAACCTGAACCTTTCAGAGGTTCACACCATCCCTAGTAATTTTGATTATGTGAGAACTGGAAGTTTACGCTGAAATAACCAAGTATTCCGGCAGCGTCAAAGGTCGTATGTCGTGGAAAACGGTGCTCATTAAACTCGGGCTGAAGTGTATTTGATGTAGATTTACGGTACTTTCGGCACGTCGTATTCTTGTAACCCCAATCACACAGTGGATGCGGGGATTAGATGATTGGATATCTACTTAAAGTCAACCGTTGTTCAATTATAACTCCAACAAACCGGGATAATAAACTCAGCGGAGGGGACATTTGTCAATTGATATGGTTTGATCAACTTTACATATCTCAATTCTCAAATTCTTCGCCTGTGATATAACGTTGCGCTCCGAGCCTACGGCGGTGTCAGTTGAGAATCCATAGTCTAAACGCAGCCCCAAGTTTCAACGTGATCGCATCAGGTCAGTTAGCCTATGTTGTAGCAGAGGTAATAGCTAAAAATTCAAAACCCCACACAGCAACAAAGAAAGTTGTTCTTCCAGCTTGCACTAGAACTGCAAAAAAATGTCTATGACCACAGCTGTGCCAGAATTGAAAACGATTCCGATGTCAAATGATGCCATTCATCGACTTATTTGTGACATGTCCGCCGATATAGAAGACACCATATTTTCTTCTCTGGATCAGAGCCAAGTCTACTTCAGTGCTCCGAAAAGGTAGAAGTAGGCTACTTCGTCAGAGACCTCCCGGTGTTGTTTGTAATTCGAATTTGTAAACATGAACATCACGTCCAAATAAGCAGTTTATTTCTCGCTGGTGATTAGGAAGACAATGAGGATTTGAAAACTGCATTGTAACACAGGCGCCGCCATGTTTGCTCTTCTCTGCCATCAATCACCGTGTTGTGCAAAACTGAATTCATATCAGCCTTTAAAGCACGCGATGGCATGACATCAATTTTGATTTGTCATAGGTACAAACTTCATATCGAGTCTGCTTTAGATTATTATTGATCGTTTGCTATAGACTAGAATTATTTTACACATAATTTCAAAATTTAGAAGAAATCACTCGCCGCACACTTGCGAGACGCAAATGGCACACTCGTATGCCGTGGCACCCGGTTGAGAACCACTGCACTAATATATGGGATTCGTAGTGTTTGGCATATTTTCTGCTAGGCGCTCGTTGGTTGGCAGATCGAATTCGCGAGTGGTGTTGGTCGCCGGTGCAACTTAAATTTGGGGGTTTTGAAAAGAGGGCAGTGCGAGCCCCTAACCCTGCATATACCCAACTGTCTTGAGTCTTGACCTCTCAAACACATGTTTGTGCTGGTGCGAGAATAATTATTCTCGCCGCCATGAAAATTTACTAACAAGTTGCTGCAATATTGATAAACTAAGTGCAAAATTAAAAATTTCAGAAAGAGCCACATCTTATACTCAAAAGAGTCATACATGGCTCGCGAGTCATAGGTTCCCGACCACTGCTTTAGGAGCATCTGTCTACTTTTTGGAAATACGTCCTTTACACTGTAAAGTGGTTCTTAACCTGGGGGTAATTACCCCCAAAGGGGTAATTTACCATTTTTTGGGGGTAAATGAAATAGATTTTTTTATAGGCCTACTTATAACGGTGTACTGTGCAAACGTAAATATGAATGTAGACTAACATATATTTTTGCGAGATTGTATATATTTCGTTTCACTTATAACACACCATACCTGCTGTGATATTATTGTAACCATTAGTGATTATGAATAACAGGACCGAATATAGTTTAGTATAGTGCTGAGAAAGTCCACTTTATTTTGCAGTAGTGCAGATCATATGTTTGTTGCGCATGCTGACAAATTGAAAGACAAAAGGGGCGTCTAAGTTTAGCTTTACAAATATAATGCAGTAACAATATCGTAGAAATATAGTTGTTAGTATTGAAAGGTGTAGTGGCTGTCTAGTCTAGTCCGTAAAATTAGGTCTCAAATCATCAAAATGCCTTCAAAGAAACGAAAGGGAGATTTTGGAACCTTTTGTGTTCGCCTTCAAAATGAATAACCAGTCTTCGTCATACTGGCATGGAACTTTCTGATTGAATTTCCTTCAACTTATTGCTGTAAAGTAGGATTTTCTGCAATGGTACCTATTAAAACGAAATGAGTTTGCGATTGACAATTACATGAGAGATACTGTCTGGTGTCCTCCCCTTTGTCTAGATTTGACCACCGGATATCTCGAAAACAGCATCGGCCTTCCTATTGAGTTGATATTTTTAACAGGCATTTCAGTGTTCATTTATGACATCATATCTGTGCTGTTTTATAATTAATTGAATATAAGCTGCTATTTGGCATTTTTTTGAAAAGGGGTAATAGCACCCCGTCATTTTCTTCTTGGGGGTAACAACATGAAAAAGGTTAAGAACCACTCTTACAGCTTTGAGAGCCAGCCGATTGCATACGGACAAGCTAAAAAATTGCAATAAATGACGCAAAATCTGGGCTGTGACGGCAAAGTTATCTGAAAGAAGGCTAAAAGCCTACTGATTGTATGACTATGGTCGGGTCATTAGCGAATCGATCTAATTTTTTTAATCAAAGCAGTAATACTTCCCTTGAATTACCCGTTTTTTCTTCCGCTATCATGTCTTTTAGAACTTGTGAAAACAGTTCTTTTTTCCGTATCTCAAAATATGGTAGCCGATTAGTTAAAGCACTGCCATCAATTTTTGCGGAAAAGGGACAATTTACATTGAACGCGACATATTAGTCAATGGTATGTGCAAGTGCATGCAGGGATATTTATTCATGGTTTTACGGCCTCAACCACTGGTCTCAAACACGGGTCCCGTTAAAGATTTAGCATGGATTTAGGGATGGCCGGAACCCCTAAAAGGTTCAGGCTCGTGTGAACGCGAACCCTTTCGCGGCGTTCACACGGAAGCTATTATGTAGGGTTACCTTATTTTGGAAATCTGAAAAGAAATCACACTTTTCCAAAATTTTCTGACTTGCAATACCGGAGGAAAAAAATCCTGAAAAACATTTTCGGTCGATTGAATTAAAAAAAGGTCAACTTTCCGGCTCAGCTCCGGAAATAGCCACTGGAGCGTTACTTCAGTGCTGATTTACTGTATCTCCGTCGAATTTTGCCCTGTAGATTATGTAACCCAATTTCTCAGAAAAGAGGACAAAATCTCAAAAAAGAGGACATTTGGGTGTCCTCCGAGGACACTTTCAAAAAGGCAATAAAGAGGACGTATGGTAACCCTACTCTTATAGGACGTCCACTCATGTACTTTGGTCACGAGTGGATGACAGCATTCGAGTTTGCGGTAGTAGATGCGTGAGATTGGAGGTGAATGTCGCCAGCGAATAGTGTGGTACTCATTGACGAGATTTCAAAGATAGCATTGACATATAAAGCAAAAAGGATCGGGCTAATAAATGAGCTAAACTGATCGGAACACCACAGGTTACGACAAGGGTCGGCGCACTCGGCAATCCCTGGCACGCGCATGACAATTGTGGCACGCGGGATGATTTTTCATGGCACGCCAAATGAATTGACACACACGACATGTTATAATCAGCATGTTTGTGGCGCAAAGTCTAAGAGAAATGTTCAAAATGGAAAAGGCTCGATGGTGACCAAAATTATTTCGTAAAATAATATAAAGTAGAGTCTTTAGCGGCAGATTCTAATTATCTTTAAAATTTTCTCCACGCTTCGCGGGATTTCATTGGACCAGATTTAATTTCAATGTTGATATTTAAAAAAAAAAATGCAAAAAATACAAAATATGCTTACTATACAGCAATGACTTCAAACGTATTAGCAACTATAAGAGAACGGCACGCCAATGCCGCATGCGGTCGGATGGATGCTTTTGTCTAGGGGCGCGCTCTGTGCAGCCTATGGGAGCGCGACTACTAGGAACCGCGGCATTTCGGGGCTAGGTGTTTTGAACCTAGGAGACACCAACACATATGACGTTTCGGGAAACTTGCGACTCCGTTAACTGCGCTCCTAAAATGAGAGACAGAGAGAGAGAGAGAAAGAGAAAATTTTATTCATCATCGCAAAATAACAAAACAGGCAACAAAATACCGTATACTTCAGAAACACACGAACACATAAAAAAAATGGTTACAGTGTCAATTTCAAAGCGAATGAGATGTGCACGATGTACAGGTCATAGAATAAGGCCAATATGCTTTAACATAGCAAGATGAAGCTGCAGCGAAGTGATCTGTTGCTCATCGAGTCTACTGCAGCTGATCAAAGTACATTCGCTATAAATTGCATTCATCGAACTGCAACAGTGAATTGTAAGACTGACAGGATAAATGTAAGAACACGTGCTAGGATAAACGGAGGAGAAGAATAGAAAGAGTTCTATAGAGTATGAAACAAACAAAATATGTTGACCGTTACTAGTTCGCACTAGAAATATTCCTAGCTTTTGTATGAGTCAATAAGGAAGGCACGATACATGGTTTTGAATACATATAAAGAATTTCTCCTAATATGGGAAGGAATGGAGCTCCATGTTAGAGGACCTTGATAGGCAACGGATTTTTGATGAGCCTTAGGTAAATACAAATTCATAACAGAACCTATTGTAAAATGGGAATGATGTTCACTGACAGGTGTAAAGTAGTCCGAGAAAATGTCAGGCACTGTGTTATTGTAGAACTTATGCATCAGAATGCCGACTTCAAATCTATAGATTGGCGGCGATCAAACCTTGAAATTAACAAAAACGCCGCACGGTGGCAAAAACGTTCGATATTAATATGTCCAGGCGTCGAAATGACCGAGCCGAACAGTCCTGTGCTCGCAGCCTGAGTTGCACGGTACAAATGAGACCCTCATTAAAAAAAGAATAATGAGCCCCGCGACGAAATGCGAAATGCGCGTTCGTCTCACGAAAGGAGATTTTATTCCATAGTTTCGTCTGATAGCCTACGTGTAAGTGATTCCAATATATTTTGAACATCTATCTTTAGAGATTTTTAGACAAACCTATATGTCAAAATGAACTGTATGAAACAGCGGTGGCACATTTTTCATTAACGAGGCGTACCGTCGTAACAACGTCGATACGCGTGTCGCTGTTGGCTATGGTATCGAACATAGAAACTACGAAAGCAACCACAGTAGATAGTCCTTAGCGCGAATAAAGTTTTTTGCGATAAATACAGCAAATAATATGCACAATAACTGATAGCTGTTGTGCGATACCGACCAAAATTTATACCTTTTCCGATTCATACTTTGAGAACCACATGCGTAAGTAATGCCGTTGCCAGGGCTGAGGACAAGGTGTTGGATATTGAAATCATTTGTTGTCGTCTGGACAAATACCTTGTCATGAACTCTAGTTGTGGCCCCGGAACCCGTAGTGCACTAATTTTGAGAGGAGAATATTGTGATCGACGCAGTCAAACACTTTTTTTATCAAAAAAAAATGCCACACTCCACACTTCGTTTCTCGAAGATGACATAGTACTGTTCAGCTACTGGTAGCACCGCATGTGAGGTTTGATACTTTTTGCGGAAGCCAAACTGTTGTGGAGAAATGGTGGACATCTTGGCAAGGAACGAAGATAGGCGGTAGAGGAGAAGTTTTTCAAAAACAATTGCGATACGCGGGAGAACAGATAAAAGTCTTTAGTTGGTGGCAATATGTTTTATTCCCAACTTTGTACGCCGAGACCACTCTGACAATTTTCAAATAACTTGGGTAAATACAATTTTCTATCATGAAGTTGAAAAAATGGGGAGTAAAATGACCGATGTGTAGGCTGATCAGTTTTCAAAACAAGGCTGGAATCAGGTTTTTTAGTCAACTGCTACTGCCTTATTGGATTTATAGGTTCATGATTGACGATTTCCACCTCCGTGGAATTAGAAGACTCGAGCATGATAGATCGGGTTACCGATTTAAACCTCAGACTGGCCGACGCAGGTTTCGTAGGCTAATAGACGAGGCGCAATTAGATCCTACATTGCAAAAATATTCGTTGAAGTAATTCGAGATGGGCACAGGATCTGTCAGTGTCCCCAGTAGTTGAGCTCGTTGATTTCCGAATCAAGCATGTGGTATCGTCTGGGGCAAGAGCAATTTAATTCCTGCCCCGGTTTTGCGAGTGTCTTTCATACGTTTGTTGAATAATTTCGCGTTGGAGATATTATGGAGATTAGCCTTGGAGATATGATGGGCGATGCGATTTCTGAAGCGTCGAAATCTTTCTCGTTCATCTTGTGTGTCTAGGCCAGATCGGACAATGTATTCAGCATTTGACTATTGCTACATTGATATTGAGCGGAGTGTAAAACGGTTTTTTATACTTGCTACCGATACAGGCCTAGCCAACACCCCGATCGCACGGATTTGGTTTTTATGATACATAAACATATCAAATGAAGATTGGATCCCGCACGAATGCTAGATTTTTTACATTACATAACAATGCATTCTTTATATAAATTCCATTGAATGGTTGAAAAAGCATCATTCGCTGACTACCTGCATGAAGTGTATTTCGTCCTTGATGTTGTGATATATTACGGGTCAAGCTCATAACAGAGAGTCACCAAATATTCACAAACGGAAAACTGATCATTTCGAGTAAACTTTTGCAACAGAGCAATAGTAAGGGTATTTTATGGAATATTTCCCAAATCTGTGAACTATATTGTTACCAAACAATTTCTTCGCCAATAGATTTGTCAAGGTCTCTTATAATATGTGTTAAAATGTTGAAGTTCAATTCTTGTGGGAAACCCATACCCCAAAAAAAGCTGTTAAATTGGACGAATTTGAAAAAAATTATCGCCCACAACTAACTACGGATGGGTCTAATAATGGTTTTTCATGATTCTCAATTGATTTTTAACATTGTCATGTTACTACGGACTGTTTTATGGAAAATATATGTAACAGTAATGGCACTGATGACTTATAGGTATACCGTCAGAAGTACAAAGTTCAGTAATTCGATACCGAACTATTCAATAAATACTGTATCTTGTATATTACTGTGTAACACACACATTTATTTGAAAAGCTTTTTGAAGGTACAGAACTTCAATATACAATTGAATAGTATATTCATATTGAAATGAGCCCCCATATTTTCGGCTGACACTCGTCAGGGTAATCGTCAGCAACTAGTAGAGAATTGGAAAGAACATTGTATATCCACAGTCGTATCGCAAAATATGACGTCACCAGCATGAAATTTCGAATGAGAGAGCGTTCAATGTACTGTACTACCAGTACACGAGCTCCTTCTGTTGACAGAGTTTCGGCTGGTGTATTTTGATAAAAGTCGACTCCAAGGCACACAAATGGAAGGTTGAACGGCCCCTCCCGATGACGGGAAATCTGATAATTATTCGCACAAATCGGATTATCCAACAAATGTTTGCCGATTGCAGAATTAATGGCCTTTGATCGCTCAGCATCAAGCTTTAGTGGATGAGTCAAGGGTGAGCTTTTCACCGAGCTTGATGCACGTGTTCTGATAAATCTGGGGACATGCTGGTTTATGCGTACCTGCAAACGCTTTGATGTTCTTCCCACGTAGCCACAATCACAGTTGTCCTTATATTCTTACACTACTTTGTTGAAGTGCAGGAAGCACGTCTTGGCGTGTTGAGGCGCGCAGATGTGTGGTCGTAAAAATCGCATTGGTTTTGACTGTGTCGTAACATTTAGTAATCGCAGAAATCAATTGTTTTTCAAAGCGGGTGGAAATGGGACCAATCCGAGCAGGGTTGCCAGATTGGCCCTTTTGGGGCCAAATTTGTGAAATTTGGCCCTTTTTAGAGGCAGTTGGTCCCCAAAAAATTTCTTGGCCACTTGGCNCTTTGTTTTCAGTATTTGGCCCTTTTTGAAAGCAGTTAGCATGTAGTATCAAACAAGCTATCTTTTGGTGAAAAATCCAAAACATCAAGTATGTAAGTTGGCTAAGTTCAAATTTTTAATAAAAATTCAGAAAACCTAATCTTTAAAGTTTCCATAACTCTCATAATAAAAGACAAAATGTATTTTACGATTTTAAATTTAGGTAAAGAAGGCTTGAAATAATAGCAGTTACAATACTATCACCAGTTATAGTGGATTTGGTGTCCAACAATATCAACAATATAAATCTGGAATTCCCGGCGATTGACAAAAGGTCTATGACAGGCGTCACCAACCCGTGGTGCGTGACCTGCTGGTTTGCCCATGTCAGAAAGCACAGCGTTGTACTGACGTAAAGTTTTAGATACGTGATGTTAAACTGTGTGGTCTATTTTTATCTCGATATTGAATTCATGCGCGGCAATGCAATATTTGAAAAGTGGCCCGCGAGCCGTTTCGAGTTGGTGGCCCCATGCCTATGGGTGATATTGCAACGTTATTGACGTTGTTAATATTAGTATGTATTATTTACTACGTTATTAACGTTATTAACGTTATCAAACAATTTGGACCTTTTTATGGCCCGCTTTTCGACACCGTTTGGTCCTTTTTCCCAAAATCTGTCCGGCAACCCTGCAATCCCAGGTAGATGGATATAAACAACTTTGGTTGTCCGTTAGGTGGCTCTGTTGATTTTTCTGCGTAGAATTGCGGTAATTTCCTCTCACAATTATATATATACGCTTAAAATCAGTACAGTAATTTCTCAAATAGGCCTACAGAACTAAGCCATGCAGCACATGCTAAAACGGTATTGTCTGTACCATTCCGTTCTGTAAGAAGGGCCCAATTGTACTGAAATAAAGTCGACTATGAATCCGGCATTGTCGATTGTTACTAAATGGATCGTCACTGTTTCACCATAATTATTACTCATCGTGTGTTAACAAGAACAAAGTACTGTTAAGCAGTATTTGACTGTAAAGTAGTTGGTATTGGAAAGGTATGCATGCTCGTTTAGTGTTGATTTTATATGATGCCAGCGCCCTGCATAGAGTGGTTCGAAGTTGAAATGCAAAAAATTTCAACCAAAGATGTTATAACAACATGACAATGTAATATATGAAACAGGTTCTCAGTGCAGAACCTACCAAGGTTCATTTGTGAATGTGAGCCTCTAAATTTGTGACGTTCACACACAGAACGCGAACGTGAACCTCACGTTCACACCATCCCTATATTTTCTTCCCCGTTGCATATATATCGTTATTAACATTTTGAAATTTTCAGCTTGAATCCGTTTACTTAGTTTGCTTGCATGCTCAGGTTCACCACCTTGATTTTCTCAGCTTGATCTCAGTTTAAAAAAATAACAACATCACTATTCCTCACTAGCTGAAACGGCTTCGGCGATGGCAACAGCATTCATCCAGGGAGGGAGAATCCGCTGATGTGATCGGGCATATTGCCTTGACGTCCAATGGCCCAGACACTGCCAAGACCGAGACGCTTAGAAAACGGCTTGAGCCTTCCCCACGACACCAGCAAGCATTGTGTGAAGATAGTCTTCCGGTAAAGTGTCTCGCTATCCCCAATATGGATTCATAGTCGCCGAAAGGCGTTTTCAGGCATTGTGCTGACACATATAGTGCAAAATAAAAGTGTTGATAATCAGGGCTTTGGAGCCGGAGCCGGAACCGGAGCCGGAGCCGTGCATTTTCACCGGAGCTGGAGCCGGAGCCGGAGCTCCACATAAAATTCAGCCGGATCCGGAGCCGGAGCTGGAGCCCGTTATTTGAGGAGTAGCTCCGGCTCCGACCTATTTCATAAGATGCTATTATATATGCAACAACCACATCTGCTGATTTATCATAGTTGAACAGCAGGCCCGAATTTTAATGCTGTGCAAAGCAATGTCACGAAGAAACTGCGTTCTAGTGCAACTATGATGTTGTCGACAATTGATAAGTATTCATTATGACGTCACAAGCCGGCACGGCGACACCTATATGTCTTCGTTGCTACATCGGGTGTTACTGACGGCTGACAGACTCTAGATCAGTGCTCTTCAACCTTTTTCGACGTGGTACACCCTTTTAACGTTTGCTCAAAACTCGTACACCCCTGGTCTTCAAAAATGACTTTTTTCCTCAAATCGTACTGGCTACTTGATAAAATTGTTAGGTTACCTAACTTAAGCCTACACACCAAATTTGGTTCAATTCCAACCAGTAGCCGCATGGCTACGGGACAAGAAAGTTGCTATTTATTATATAAAAATAAATAACGAAAAATGTGAAATTTTTCTGTTGTCTATAAAAATGATGTTCTTCAAATTTGATTCAATTCCAACCAGTAGAAGCGGAGTTATTGCCGTCAAAAAAATTGGATTTGAATAAAATAGTATTTGGTCACAGAGTTTATTCGCAGCCAGTTAGGCCGCCCGCCACGCAAATTGGAATTTATTTCGTGTCAGCCCCAAAACAGCATGACATTACGAACGATAATCAACCTAAATGTAACAGTATTGGGGAGAAAACAAGTAAAGCTACTGCTGCAGAAGCGGTAATTCAGATCAGCGATGATAGCAGGCGCACCAGCCTACTGCGTATCAGGCCTGCCTCACACCACACACAGTCGATAGTAGCACATGGGCATATTATAGAATTCCCTCATCAACAACTATAACCTTCCATGGCATTAAACCATCCGTTGGATTGGGCGTGAACATTTTCACTATCATGAAGCGGGGCGTTCCTAAAATAAGTTCGAGAACAACTGTTTTAGTGTCTTAATAGAAGAACGTCGATAGGGGTTTAAAAAGAGTTAAAAACGTATCATATTTAACATTGTTTCGAATCATGACGGCAGATAGCTATTTCATTAATTAACCGCCACTTTCTCATTAGCTTACATACACTGAGCAGCATATATTAACAATATAATTTAGAAATTGAAACACACTGGATAATATAGCTAAAAATTTCCACTCGGCCCGCCAACGTATTTTCTACTTCTCATTTGGCCCGCGGAGTAAAATAATTGCCCACCCCTGCTATAGCTGAACACATGTTTGTTAACTGCATACTTTCCAACACCAAACGGAACCATTGGTCTATTGCCGACGGCTAAATGAATAGGAGAAATATTTGCTTATGACATCACAATCAAGCGGTGTACAGTATTACCCAGGGATATCTAGAAGTCTAGGAGTTCTAGATATCCCCGAGTATTACCTTTGAGATAACATCGTACCATATTGCTCATTAACCTGTGCGTCAACCTGTACTGACCCACTGAGAC
>ATSW01003626.1:0-11297 GCA_000444245.1 Botryllus schlosseri
GTCTAGGATATCTCTGATTCTGTAANTNTNAGAGTATAATTGGTACTATTTTGCTTCGCACGAGTGGAGTGTTCAAGATGTTCACTTGAATGCACTAACAGTAGCGAGTATGATTCAGTCTTACTGCTTGTAAACAATTTATTTTTTCTAATGTGTGAGAGATTATATCATGCTCAAACNGTGTACTGATAGATTACANCAATTCTATAACATAATTGACATAATTCTATAAGTTTTGTTACCAAAAATTGGTAATTGCTAATCGTGAATGTATCGTGTGACATTATTTTTTTAACGTTTCATTTTTAATCTTCTACACCTCAAAGTTTGTCACGGTATGCAAACGGAAATGGCACTATTGATCATTTTTGTACATAGTTTGAAGCTACTTAGATCGCTATACCCATTTTGATATCAGGTTNATTATGTTTTTATGCTTCTATTGCAGCTTGTTATCCTTTGCCAGTGTTGCTAGTGATTTAGGCTACGTCAGGCCTACGATAACATCGGAAAACTCCATCTCTGTCAAAGGCGGCCGGCACCCACTGCAGGTACCCGTAGCTTGATAATTTGAGAACCAGGCTCAATCAATAGTAGGTTGAACTGAAAGGTAAATCGCGAATGCTTTGAATCAGCCTTAATAAGTAAAAAGAGAATTATTAAATTTGAAGGGATGATTGATTTGCACTGATTGTCATATGACAGCTGTGTTGAATGAAAACTTATTATGACTCTGACAGATGCTTGTGTTTCTCGTGTGATTGGTAGGTATTTTTAGTTTTCTTGTTTTAAACTGTACAGTACAATGTACAAGTGCATGTACAAGTGCATGGATATAATAACTTTTAATCTGTTTTGTAGGAACGCACAGTTGAACAGTTTGTTCCAAATGACATCACACTCAACAAGAAGGATAGTGTGGTCAATGTTATTACGGGACCGAACGCCAGCGGCAAAAGTATTTATCTGAAACAGGTTTGGGAAAATTCTCATTATGTTAATATATTTATAAGTCCTAATAATAATGATGAAAATTAGACTCCCGCTCGGAAGATTGTCAAACGCTGAGTTCATAATAAGTATCATGTTAGCTGGTCAGTCAAAAGTTTCCAAGTTTGCCTCAATTTCGTATTCTGTCCCCCATGATAGTTGTGGACTGAGGCTATACAGCTAGTTCCTTAGTTTAGCAGTTCTAGCTATGTACAATTGTGCAGGTATATATAATTAACTCAATATTCAAATAAATAGCAACTCGATCTGCTTCAAGCATCTTGCAAAACGCAATTACTATAATCTTGCCCTGTAGTCCGAAAATTTGACAGGAGTTGACTTGATCGAGTCAAAATACCCTGTGACACTTTATTACTTGTGACTTGAAGGTAGTGACCAGGGTTGTAACCAAGTCATAAGATTCCGAGTCAATCTCACTTTAATAGTTTTGAAATGAGTTAAGTCGGGTCATTTTCAATTCACAGTGTTCTTGTTCACTATTCAGTTTTGAGTTCAATCCGGTTCAACCCACTTTTTTCAACTCTGCTCGAGTGATATAGAATAGCTTGCATTCAAATATCATCATTTTCATCAGGCCATAACTGTTTCTGGCCATATTTTTCAAGTATCAGGACTGATAGACAAAATACCAATAATGACTTTACTATTCTTTGAAGTTACAATGAAATGCATGTCTTGGCCGTCCTAGTCTAGAGTCATTTTAGACCAGAGGTCTCAAACACGCGGCCCACGGCCATTTTGTGCGGCCTGCGACGGCATTTTGGATTTCGAAGTATTCGACAATATTTANCGACCAATCTCTTTTTTAATTTGAAAACTTGAAATTCGCTCTGAAACTACTCATCAAAATTCATTATTACATCACTTTCAAAAGTTACCACGCAGTGGAAGATCAACAATTACGTGACATTACTTGTTCATGATGATAAAACATGACCCGTTGATGATTCGTGACTGAAAATTGTGATTTGGACTTGGCNTCGACCTTCTGTAGAATTACTCATACTCGTACTCGTCGCGTCAAATGTTACAATCAGANAAGGACTTTGTGACTCAGAATGCCGTGACTTNGTACAACNACGGACNCAACAAACTNTCAAACTGGTATGAGAAACAGTAAAATATCAAAAGTTCGTAGCTTGCGTTGCGTAGCTTATTTAGATATCGACGCAGGTCGGTATGGCAACCGCCATTGGCATTATGTTGTCCGTTTGATGTATACATCCTGTGTCTTCTTGGGTATCTTTTATATGTTATTATCGCCAATTAAATGTGGCGAGTATTAAGTAGTCGTAGCCTATGCTTCACAGCTATAACACCAACGGATTTTTCGGCAATTGCGCATTNCTACTGCTACGGCACAGTATTCATTATGTTCAAGTTGTTATTGATCTGTTCCATTTCGAAGGTAAATCTAACGCTGATTATATTTGACTTTGGTAATATCGTGATCAATGTAGCCCATCAGGAGTAGGCCNATGCCCGAAACCCGGATTAGGCTGTATCAGATCAATCTTTGTAAAATTCNTNAATTCTACCTATAATTGTGGCGCGTCAAATGTCCACTAGCTGCAAAATTATAACGCAACAGCTTTTACGATGTCCTGATGCATTTGTACTGACGCATGGGGTCTACAACTAATTATTTTGACAAACTATGCCAAGTACAGCAACAAGTACAGCCAGGCGTNNATNCACAATAGTAAATCACATTTTCACGNTGCGTGTGGAATGTGCTTCTGCAAGGTCCCGTCAATTAAGGCCTACTTGAAAATACATTGAATTCCCCTATTATTGGTGCTGCGGCCCTNGGCGCCATCAAAAACTAGGAAATTGGCCCGCGAGCACATTTGAGTTTGAGACCTCTGTTTTAGACATTTGAAAAAATAACTCNAGTCAAGTGGAGTCACAAGAAAATCGAGTCATTACAACCCTGGTAGTGACTTTTCCCCTTTTCTGGTTTAGATCGGCCTAATAGTCTTTATGACGCATATTGGAAGTTTTGTGCCGGCGGTGGAAGCCACCATTGGTCTCGTCAACAAAATGTACACGCGAATCAAGACAATGGAGTCTATTTCAACAGGGCTGTCTACGTTCGCTGTCGATCTCAGCCAGGTACTGGTTTTAATCACCCTAACTCGATATTGAAACTCCCTCGCAGCTTATTCCAAAAAATTCATCATTTGATCAGATGTCTTCCAGTCTGGATGGCGCTGACGATAGGTCGTTAGTTCTGATTGACGAATTCGGTAAGGGCACCGCCACGTCGGACGGCGTGTCGCTTCTTGTCGGGTGCCTCGGCAGGTGGATTGATATGGGAACGAAAGCGCCGTTCATTGTATGCTCGACACACTTTCACTGGTAAGGTTTGCTCTTACATGTTCCCGGACTAACATTTGGTAGGGCAAAGTGTAGCGTAATCTGTGTCACAGTTCGTGGAGTGGTAACATTCCAATCCATTCTCACTCGCAATATGAAATAATATTCCGGATGCAGTCTTTCACAAACTACTTGATTTTCAAAATGTGCAGGACTAGAAGTAGAACTAACATACTTCAAAACACCGCCTTCCAACCAACTAAAACATAACTATCTAGATTCAATTACAAAGCGACTCATTAATTTTTCTATTATCCGAAGCGGATCTGTTTTCCACAAAAATCAGTACACGTTTTAAATGGGAGAGGTTTCGACCCCCTAAACCCACCTGTGACTACACCACTGTTAGTAGTGAGGACTCTGAATTAGCAATGGCTGCAAGAACATCGCACGACTGAACACCGGTATTACGATTCACACCAAACGACAAGAGGTGATTTCTAGTTTTTTTTTTTTTAATGAGCGACTGCATCTACTCAAAAAAACAGTAGTTTGTTGACCGACAACTAACTAGACTGGCAGTTTGTACAAATCTGCTCGGATGAATGCAAAGAATAATTTATATTGCTCTGCCACCAGATATACGTAAATTTCTTCTTTCTAAACAGTGTGGTTCTTAACCTTAGTAACGTGGTGAACCGTTACACTAATCTGCAGCTGTTTAGGGACCAGAAACAAAAATCTACTGCATGACTAATTCATAAAATTACGAAAAGGAACCATCGTGTCATTGGGTCGAGACACAACAGCGTGATACGAATTGCTGAATTGCAAATGAGTTAAAAATTGTACGAGATAAATCTGCGTTTCGATTTGTAACCCAACCTGCCCTGCCTACACTTTCACACAAGTACCACCCGCGACAGTCACAATTTGATTACTGTTCGCACCTAATTCCCTGTCACAACCAACTGGCTCAGCCAAACTGGTTCGTTTGAACCCATTTAAGAACCTCTGTTTTCAAAATTGCAGTTAGCTAGTTCCTGTCTGTCTACTAACGCCATTTCTGTGGTTATTAATCTTTATCTTGTACATTTATTTTTAATTTTGTATTACATGCAGCTAGTTTCATACCATGGATGAAATAAAAAAATTACCTGATATGTTGTATTGATCATGCTCTATTCCACATTCTATGCTGTCTATATTTTTGAACGTTCTGTTCCTATAGTGTGAAATAACAAAATCTATTCAAATTTGAGCCCTGTTACCTTGTAGCCTACATCTTTATGACAGTCTAGTCAGAAGAAAACTTCTCGCAAAGTCACCGCTGGTGAAGTATTTGAAGTTGGAGACATTGTGCGATGAGAATGGCGACCTCGCGTATCTGTATGAGCTCAAAGAGGGAGTGGCTGAGTTCAGTTTTGCGGCACATCTTGCTCAGAAAGTCGGTATTCCCAGAGAAATCGTCATCAGGGGAAGAGAGGTGTGGTTGGATCAGATAGTGTGCAGTTAGTGCAGTGATTCTGAAACGGGGGGCGTGGAAGCATCTGAAGGGGGCGCAAAGCCGCAGTTAACTGAAAAATTTTTCACGCTTCGTGTGATTTACCTTCAATTCACGGTTGTTGCTCTGTATATTATACGAACGTCATATTTGAGATTTCTCTGCCATACGGCCATAACCTTCAATGCCATCAAACTATCCGTTGGGATTGCTAGTATTTTGATTGCTCTCTTCGATATTTTGTGATATCACGATAAGGGGGGCGCGAAATTCTTCACTATCATAAAGGGGGGTGTGTCTAAAAAAGTTTGAGAACCACTGAGTTAGTGGTTTTGAGCATGAGAGATTTCAATATACTTTGGAATATTGATCTGACCCTCAACCTTTGGTGTATTTCATTGACATTGTCTTGACCGGCATTTATGTGGCAATTTCTTTCACCCTGTAGCCTTTTTTGGTGTTTATAGCTCTTTCCCATAAATTAGCAGTGTCGGTATCGAGGATATACTGTGATATATTGTCGGTAATTTACAGGATTAGTGTACCAGAGTAAAAGCGGTCTTTGTGAAGTTGTGCTCCGCCACTTTGGCACAAGCATACAATGTAGTCCTACATGCAGGCGTAGATCCTCCCTCCAGTGTTTGATTTTTAACATTGTGTCATCCAGATTGAGGCGAATTACAGGTATTAAGATTGAAATTGAGTGCCGATATTTATGTCTTGCACAGTTTAGCTCAGTTGCATAGGAGGGAAGCTGGGAAGCGTTTCTCGTTTAGTTTGTGGGTGCTTGAAGTAGGTTGCATCTATTGTCTGTGATATGCTTGTATCATATATACAGTATCTAAAGCCAAAAGTACATGCTTTCTTGACTTGTACAATTCAGATTATCAAGTACAAAGTATTTTATTGATTAATCAGCACAGGTCATCATCACAGATATATTGTGTAAATTCTGTTATTACATCAACTTCTGATTTTTTAACTACTAAGTATGTGTCTTTATTTACACCAATTACACGGTTTTGTTTTCCAACTACAACTTATCAACTTTATATTGCATATAATCTTTGGTGTATCAAAGAGGAAAGTACTTTTCGGGTAGATCTGCGTTGATTTTTATCAATAGAAATTGATAGGCAGTGAGCATCATGGCATCTATATCACAATTAACTCTCAAAAGTGCAGCTATTTATAGCAATATGACCAATTGACCATACTAGCTATGGATGAGCGTCTTGAAAATTCACAAGTTTGTTCCGATCAATCATTGAAGAGAAGTCTTTAAATTGCTGTCTCAAGCTACTTACTATGACCTTTTTAACATTCGTTGTCATAGATGACGGAGTTACTGCGACGTAACGCGCCGGTACGAAGATACGACAGTCAGTCAACGGTGTCTCATATGAAAAAATGTGAGGCGCTCACTGAGAGGTTTTCGTCGTTGGATTTGGATGACGAAGCCAGCGTGCGGCACTTTAAAGAATTCGAGATCCAAAGAATCATGAAAGACCGCAAAGGTATACACTGTGTGTGGTTCTTAAAGGGGCGCTGCAACTAAAAGATTTTCCCAAGTCTTGCCATCAATGTCAGTCTTGCGTCATCAGTTCCTAACCCTATGCGAAATTTCTGGCAAAAGTCATGATAATTCGTGAGGAAAACGGCTGCAGCCTTTTTCACACTTCCAACTTTAATTTCAGAGCACATTATATATAGTTCAGGTAATTTTTGATGTCGATATAGTACTTTCAAGTTTTGATCAGCTCTGCTGATTTATTAAATGCTCACTCGAATAGATGGAGCATTTAAAGCTTGAGAGTTTGCTGTTAAAGTCCGCACTTCAACAAAACAATGTAGTTTACGAATTAAGTGTCCATGTGATTGTGGCTACGTGGGAAGAACGTCAAAGCGCTTGCGGGAACGCTTAAATCAGCATGTCCCTAGATTCATTAGAACACGCTCGGTGAAAAGCTCACCCTTAACTCATCCGCTCAAGATTGATGCGGAACTATCAAGGGCCATAAATTCTGCAATTGGCAACCACTTGTTGGATAATCCCGCCTGTGCGAAAAATTATCGAGACGACAGATTTCCCATATTCGGAAAGGGTCGCTCACACTTTCATTTGTGTGCCTTGGAGTTGACTTTTTTCAAAATACACCAGCCAAGGCTGTGTCAACAAAAAGAGTTCGTGTATCATCTAAAAATAGTACATTGAACGCTCTCGTATTCGACGTTTCGCAAACATTCGGTTTCATTTCAATATGAATATACTATTCAATTGTATATTGAAGTTCTGTACCTCCAAGAAGCTGTTCAACTCTGTTTAATATGATATCGAATGTTTCGCATTTATAAAATACTAATTTTCCTCACTTTTAACAGTTGCTGGTCGCATTCTTAAGTACCAGTACCAATAGACGAAATCCCAATAGGGTGGTTACTTTACCTGTTCTTCTAAATTACAATGAAATGTCGGTCTTGGTCGTCTGAGTCTCGAGTCATATGACTTGGTTCGAGTCAAGTCGAGACATTTCCGTATTTTGAGAAAATGACTCGAGTCATTACAACCCTGCATTTATGAGTAAAATTGTGATATCAAATGGTGGGGTTACCTTATTATGAGATCCGGAAAAGTGGACAATTTTTACAAATTTCAATATTTGTAATATCGGAATAGGGACTACAGAAAATACTGTACGTGTACAGTACCATCGCTTGGCTGTCAAAGCTATAAAGGTAGGGTTACCATACCATATTATTAGATCATAAAAGTCGGTTTTCCGAAATTGAAAACAGCTAATTTTAGAATAGACCGGAAATCTCGTTGTGTTGACTAAACAAAAAGGTCATCACTAGGGCCATTTAAAGTCATTAAAGTCATATTTTTTTCCATGCATCAGTAAGTCGTGAAATCAATTTTAACGCGAAAACCATGGCCCTATGGGGTATATTAAGAAAGTTATAAAGTCATATAAAGTCATATCTTCCTGGTTAGGTCATATTTGAGTTATAAAGTCATATTGTTGTATACTTTAAATAAAAAGTGCCAATTTAATCGGTGAAGCAATTAAGCACCAAGAAAGTAAGGCAATTTCTGATTGAACGAAGGCAAGCTGTCAGGTTAGCCTACATAACATTACATTCACAGACCTATGAGGTCACGCATTGCATTATGAGGTCACACATTGGGTTGTGTTGCTATTATATCGACTTTTCCATTAGATTGCTACACAATCTGTTTTACTTCTGTGCACTAGAGTAGGACGTCATTTGAAGTTCAGTCAGTGGGTAGGCAGGCTAAAAAGCTCTATTTTGGTCTACTTACATATAAATGCATTTGGATTTGAATAAAATAGTATTTACAGTGGGCACCACGATAATAAATAATTGAAGAATCCATCACCGAAATATGCCTCCACTACAACAATATTTCAAACTTGATACTGAAAATGGAAAGTTGTACGTACACCATCAGAGAGGCTAATGCTTATCTAAACGCCCTTGATTTCAGAAAAGATCCGCTTGAGCTCAAAATTACATTAAGAAGTGAGTGGACGAAAACGATGTGAAACAAATTATGGAGCTACAAAAACAAGACATTTCACCAGCGCTGTATGCAAAACTGCAGAAGTGTCAACCCACATCAGCGTCTGTGGAGCGCTCATTTTCTTTACTAAAGTCATTTTTACGTCCAAATTGTCACTTTAAGGACTCCAACATTCCACACAACATGAAACTGTACTACAANAGTGGTTTAAAATAAAAATGGATGCGTATTACTGTTATGTTGTGTATGTNTTACTCGTCAGTTCCATGAGTGACGTTGGTTACATGTAAAAATACACTATTTTCACATAAAGTCATATAAAGTCATATTTTCCANAAAATAAAGTCATATAATTGATTTTTTAAGGTCATATAAAAATGGNCCTAGTCATCACTTTTANTCGACTCCCGAAGGACCTGCTCGGACGTCTGTATCCGCGTCATTTATGTCGATTTTCAGTTGACAGTTGAATTTCCAAAATAAGGACATTTTCGATTTCTGAATAAGAAGGACAACCCTGTATAAAGGAGGACGGATGGTGTCTCAATCAAATGGGCGAAATAGCTGCTGTGTGACGGCAACTAAATACTGTAATTTCTAAAATGAACATCGTGGAGCGACTATTCAAAGTATGCGACATCTTAACCAAATCTACTTTTCTGATCTTCATTTTGACACTTGAAGTAGTGTTGACATATCTTAGAATCCGCTACTTCTACTTGAGTAGCCTACCGACAATGACAACTTCGACTACCTATGTTTAAATTTTGCGTGANTCAGACTGCAGTAAGGGAAAGGTAAGGTTAGGAACCACTAGTCTATTGCAGCGAATGCATTCCAATTTCCAGTGTGCTTCGCGCGAGATATCTAGCACATATCAGTAAGCAGTCACACATTTCATCACTCCGACCCATCTGCGTCAATCGTCTGCTGTATTCGCGATATCAACAATCATCTCATTGATAACTTTGCCCCAAGACATTCGGCAACACACTGATACGATCTGCGAAGCACTGGTCTCGTTACGTTATCTCGGTTTTGACGCGTTGTGGCTTATCTTCAGGCGAGCGGAAGAGACATAACCTGACAGGTTTGTCGACAACGCGCAGCGATCTCTCTTCCGACGACCGCACATTGTCCGATGAATGCGAGGAAGCTATTCCGCCCCCGAAAAGACGGAATTAGTGGTCGCGTGATTTAAGATTGATGCTTCTCGTGTCTCTTTGTTGCATTGATGTTTGTCATTTGACACAAGCACGTCAATACATTCATTTGTTTTAACTGATAGTGCTTATGTTTGATTTTGATTCGATCTCGAACTTGAAAAGAAATTTGTTTTACACAGTGACATGTGGGGAGGCTCATCGTTGGTGAGGAACTAAGAGTTAGATTTACAACGTTTCAACCCAAAATGGTAGCTGATTCAGTTGGCGACTTGTCTGTTTTGACGTTAGCACTCTTCGCAAGCATGCCACGTAAGAAGCCACTATATACGTATCCACATTATTGGGTAGGTTTGGATGGAAAATGCTTAACAGCTACAGCAGGTATGGCATGTATCTGCTACTATTATCCGTCGCAACTACAACGTTCATAATATATCATCGGTTTGCGAATTCGATAGCGCATTGAATCGGATTTTCAGTCAACAGTCACAAAGGCAGATTGATTTGTGCCACACCTGGTTAATGTTTCTCAATTATATTCATAAAATTTCATCACTTCAAAACATCACAAGACTGCAATACAATGAATGATCGGAAGATGCCGAAACGACTAGGAGTAGTCTTAAGATCAGACACCCACCTGGGCCTAGGCGATCTAAAGAGGAGGCATGCACACTGCACACACATTAGTATTCATTCAGCAAAAATTGCTTGTATTTCGACTTGAATGTGGACATGCTCGGCGACTATCGGACAGCCGGCGAGATACTGTTCCACACTTCAGGTCCGGCATATTTGATAGAGCGATGATCTTCAAAGCCAAATTTCACATTCCTCGGTGGTTTCGAAGGATTCTGGTGCTGTGACATTATCAATACTTCGATTTTCAGAATCAGTGCGACAATAGAATTCGATTAAAATCAGTCATAACCAATGTTCCCTGTAAGCGGCTGTCCTGCGCGAAAGCATAAGTAGGCCGCACGCAAACCACAACCGTGACGGCACACACGGGCACAGGCAATCTGCGAGGCACGTGTTCTCAGAACCCGCATATTCAGGTCGGCGCGCTCGCGCTTCAGTCGTAAGATAGACAATTGGCTTCATTTATTCTTTTTATTTCTTATTGAACCGCGGTATGATTTGAAACTGGTAAATCTACAAGTTTCTGACCACTAATTACTACTATTTGGCTGTTCTGTGCTATTAAAGAAAGCTCCTTGGATCTGCGTGTGTGATCAGGATTGCAAGAGTATACTCAGAGCGGTCATTAGTCAGTGACTAGTGCGTACAACGGGAACTGTAGCTGTAGCGTCGACTCCAATCAAGCACTATACCAGCGTGTCTTGCAACAAGTCGTTGCAGCGACCGCTACATTCCCTCTAATTTTTGACGCGTCTGCGCACACTCACCAACTCAATGCGCAGATCCTTCTGGGACAACAGTGTCAGTCATCACTTCGAATTTTTTTGTGCGCAACTCAGATTTTCTGTGCGCAGAGACCGTGTCAGCACTGCGCACGTGCGCAGCTTAGAGGGAACATTGGTCATAACTTCTGAGCTGTTTATGATGAATTGCGCTACCGCAGGAGAGGTTTCGCCCGTCTAGTGCGTCATTTCTCCTTACAAGCAAATTTTTAAAACTAAATATGCAAATTCAGAGATTTGGGATTTAGAAATGTTCAAAATTTATTCATTTATGGGCATCAGAGTTGGATCAATTACAATATTTTAATTCAATTACAATTACAATT
>ATSW01003628.1:0-13119 GCA_000444245.1 Botryllus schlosseri
CTCGCAGGGCGTGGATTTCACGGATATTTGGTACCTCGAAATTGTCTAGCCGAGCGGGACCACTAGAATTAGACATCCGTTGCATCACGTGGTGTGGAATTCCCGCGCTTGCGAAGCTACCGGTGTCCCGTTCTTAGTTTACGCGAGATCTGATAGCGATGTTTCTACCGGTACGGCTGGTCACAATTAATTGAGTACTAGAATCCGAATTTAGTGATGATCGTGATGGCTCAAGTTGATTAGCGAGAGACGATAAAATTGCACGTTATATTATGGACGAGAATTATAATTTCAATACTTTTTTCCCGAGGTGGGAGCCTTGAAACCTCGATCCGTCGTATCACGGCTTACAAAACGCGCAGTACAAATCCACGCACGGTAGAGAAAACGACATCTGTGAAGTCGCGATCAACGTACAGCATTGGCACAAAGTGTAATGAAATAGCTACGGTCCAAAAAGATCGAATTGTCTTTATGCAGTGTGGGATTGGCCCAGCCCTCAGACTCGCTGCTTTTCTTGTCGACGTCACAATGAGCGAACCGTGGAATTTGTGTCGCGCTCACAATGGTTTTGTTTCGGAGACGTTGCAGCGGATGCACACACTCGCACAGCGGTCCAGATTAGGTCCCGCTGGCAGTAGTGTAGTGCAAGGGTGTGCTGCGCAACCGGCGGCGAGCAGAGATAATTTGTGCGGCCCCGTTTTAATCGGTATGCTACCCGTAAAACCAGTATCTAATTTAGCTTTGCCTGTTACTGATCAGCTAAGATCAAACGGGTTATAAGAAAGGCCAAAATAACAGCAAACCCTTAAGATACGAGGATATTGACAACTGAGAATCTCGGAAGCGCAGAACTTGGGTATGCAGTTGAATAATACATTCGTATTGTGAAATAAACCCGAATATATTTTCGGATTAGACTTGACAAGGGTAATCGTCTGCAACTAGTACAGGTTTCAAAATATATTGGGTATGGTCCGACTGTTGATACATAAACTTCATTTTAAATCTCTGCTTGTCGAATATATATTGTCTTCAACGTAGCTTACTCGATGACTTCAAAATTATTATTCGCGCTACGCTAGTCACGGTATTGCGTGTAGTCGTATGATGTATTTAATTAACAAGTCGCCGTGACCAATACCTAATGAGACGGTTGGCCTTGCGAATGCCAGTAAGCATATGCGCGACCGTCAGTAATTTCTATCTTGTCCACTTTTCATAAAGGTTACACTTTACATAGCCTTGGTATAGTGTATGAAACGCGGTGTTATTGTGTAATCTTCGCCGCGATAACCACGGTGGTTTTGAAGTCTGCGTTGAACTTGTAGCCGCGTCGCGTGTGGTCCCGCCGCGGTAACGTAGATCATAATTCGATAATAGCTGTCATCGCGTGACCCCGATCTTGATATTCGCGCGGCCCCGTGACTCATCTCTTGCGTTTCAGAACAACTCGCCGGCGAGTTGCCGAACTCGCGCCCGGCCTCCGTCGTCAGATCCAGGCCGCAGTCGCTGGTTTCGTTGAGGCACGGCGGGACGGGCGACGGCAGAGCGGACGTGAGCAGATTTTGATTCTTTTTTCCGTTTAGAATTTTTACGACGGCGGAATTTTTCGTCGTGGAATTTTTGTGCGCGTTCCGAAATTCGATATACGCTCCGCTTTTACCGCTTTCTTTATTCACTCCTGGGCGTGTGTCCTGATGCGATAGCGTGGGAAGCTTACTTTGAATCTGATTTGGAATTGCGTTTGGATCTAGTGGTTTAGTTTAATAACGATTCAAAGCATCACAAGAGTGTGATAACATGAAAAGATTGGAAGGAATCGCAACGACTTGTATTGTAGACCTTCAATCCTCGTACATGTAAATATAATGATTGAAATAAGAGACGTACACAATGGATGAAAGTTACCAGGAGATAACATAATAGCTTTGGTTAGGATTTATGATTTTTTTTCTGTGCTGGATTTAAATTTGCGATAATTTTCAATTTTCACGCCCCTTTTCAAAGAACTTGAGCCGTACTAGATTTTGACTAGGGCGTTATACGAAATGATGGTCGCATTTGGAATTGAGATATTAATTAATAATTATATCCGCGTAACTCCGCAGTGAATAATTACAGTCGCTTTTCAAATGTTATGTTACAAATGAGTACTCCCAAAACGTACAAGTGTTTCGTTACTGACCGCTTCTGGCTGTTAGCGTATTTTCGGGCGCCGCACACGCATTTTAATACGATGATAACGTCGGAAGTTGGTCGCTACACGGTTTCAAACTCATTAAGACTCCGGCGGTAACTCATCTTGTCGTCGAGAGCTTTCGACACTCGTCGAGACGAATTTGAAGTTGTGTTGCGATCGGGCGACGCTAATTGCTATCTCACGAATTCCTCTCTTCGCAAACCGTCCCGCAAACCCGGCTGCGTGCGTTTCAGCTCGACCGAGAACGCGCGGCCCTGCTGGAGGAAAAGCGAATCGTCGACGACCGATCGGAAGAAGTCCAGGCCGAGCTGCAAGAACTGAAAGCGAGACGTGAGTGCTTTTCTTTGTTGCCCGCCTGAAGTCTTGAGGGACGAAAGGCGATCAGAGACGCGAACGCTTTGTGACGTATTACGCGGTCGCCGGCTCGCTAGACACACGCCTTTTCTCCTAACGTCTCGCTTAGCACGGCGGTCGGGCGGTGTCGTTTTAAGGTGTTTTCGTGTTGGTAAACGATGAGAAAATATGGCGTCACCTTAACAACAAAGCTGTGAAAAAGAGACGATCGTTTATGTCGACAATCGTGAAGTATAGAAGGCACTGTTAACAATCGTGCAAGTTATAAAATTGGATGACATATTGATATTGAAATGAACCCGGATGTTTTCGGCTGACACTCGTCAGGGGTAACCCTCAGCAACTGTGAGATTAGTCCTGACGATTGTCAGCCGAAAATTTCCTGGTTTATTTGAAGATGCATATATCGTTCAATATTATATTGAAGTTTTGAACCTTCAAGCGTTTCTGTGAGTAATTAAAAGGAGAAATAATAATTGCCAAACTGGCGTTAGGTGGTAAAGACTTGGAGACGGAGGCTCAGAAGTAACGTAGCAGTAGCGATCGCAGATTTCCAACTAAGTTAAATGATACGTACCCTAGTTTTGGTCAAAATCTGAAAACCGTTGATTAGAAGTGAAATTAGTTTAAAATCACAAGTACTTGGGTATTTAGTTCAAGTAGACGAAACCCAGTTCAGTGTCCCGAAAAAGTAGAAGTACTTTATTTCTGACCACCTCTGTAGAGAATACACACCGCAAAGTCGGAGACGCACCCTCGTAACGGTAATCTGTTTGTTGCTTTCCGTTGAACGCGTAAATAAATCGCCTCCGCGACCACCCTAATCGCTTCTCGCGATTTCGCGCGGAAGCCAGGTTTCTCGAGGAAGGACCCCGTTTCGTCTTTGCGGCGTGGGCACCCGCGCAGTTTCCGGCGTCATATCCGGGAGATAATCCGTTTATCTCACGCGGGCTAAGTACATACATTCGATAATTCGAATATCGCGCCGCGATGGTGTTTTGGCGGGAAACTTGATTGGATCGGGGTCAGGATGCGGTCGTTATCCGCCAACTTTCCACCCAGTGCGCATGCTCTGCAATCGGCTGCATATTTACAGCGTACTTGAGTATTACGCTTCGACGTGAAATGTTTCTGCACCTTGATAACAGCATCAGTATCTTGTTAGTAATTTAATCATTTCAAAACACGACAAGATTGCGATACAATGAAAAGACAGGAAGGTTTCGTAACGACTTGGAGTAGTCTTTGAAATCAGACACCAATCTTGGCCTAGACGATGTAAAGAGAAGGCATGCGGGGATTTTGTGGCGCTTAGCGCATCAGAAACAGCACCCGTCCTAATGGACGTGTCCAAAAATGACGCCCTCTAGCCCCATCTAAAGTATGCACTTAGGACATTGTCGCGGCACATCAGCTCAGACACGCGACGCCAACGAAGTAGCGGTTCCTGTCGCCTCTGTCGCGGTGTGGAAGTGCTTACAATGACACGAAAGTGATTCCTTTTGTCGACTTTTTTTTAACGAATAAGGTATTTTCCGCTGAAATAAGCTATTTTAGCGATGAAATCGTGCATGTGCTTCACGATATCTGTCCGTCTGGGATTTACAGAGATTCTTAAGCGATACTGGCAATCCTGTAAACACAATTAGCGGCTGAAATAGATCGATTTCGGACTGTTCATAATCTGGTATTATTGACGGGAGCAAGATCCCCGTAACGCCCACGCGAGGTCCCCTCTGGGACCTTGTTAATACAGTCCTGGGAAGGATGGTCGTGATCTTCCGTGATAGGTATTATCCAATTCATTTGACACGCTGAAAACTACATGTTTCAATCACATCCATATAGACTTGTAATTAGTTTGAAATATGTACGATACCCGCGATCCAGACACGGCGTCTTCCCGGCGCGTTTTATCGACTCGGAACATCGAGGCGTGGCCCTTTTGATCTTGTTAAGAAAGCGCCCGGGTATGCCTATATCGGGGCCGCGTATTTATTTATTTATGAGGCTATGTCTCGCGAATTTATTCCCCGCGTCCGGGCGACAGTAATTGGCAGTTCCCCGGCCGGCTTACGCGATCTGTGCGCAGATAAAATGGCGGCGGCGATCGTGGGCGCGCAGCCCGTCGTTTGCCAACTCCTGATTCGCGGAACGCTTCGCTTGTCCGTTCGTATTCCGACTACTGAGATTTCTTTGCCCCCCAGGGAGATTAACGACGCTCGCGCCCGATCCGGTAACCCCCCTTCAATTTATTACGAAGTCTTTTGCGCGCGGCTAAGCCGATTAAGGGATTACCTGAGGCAATACTCGCGTAGTCTGATGCTTGCCACCCGTTTTTTGGATTAGAAAACCGCGCCCGGCGCGGCGCAGTGGGCTGGATGCGTTTTCGTGGCGTTGGCATTCGTGTCTTGTCTGTGTTGTCAAGCGTTTGACAACGTGAAAGGGTGGTAACGATGCATAGCGATGCATAGCGTGTCAATTGGTTGCGTCGATGTTACCCTTTGACTGACACTGCTGGATTGGTGTCCGGGCATGGTTTTCGAGTTTTCTCCATCTTCTGGTTGTTCTCTGGCTAATTGTGGTTCCTCTCCCACAAATAACTTGCATGGGCTTTGGGTAGGTTTGCCATACCGTCCTTCTTTACAAGATCTGTCTATTTTGAAGGGCTATGTTTTCAAATCTACATCGTCCTTATTTATAAGATTTGTCTTGATTTTGGCTTATTCTCGTTGCTGCTTGTGGCGTTCATGGTGTTTTTCGACTGCGATGGTTATTTACACCAGGCCGATCATGCTTTATTATGATTCCGCATCTGCCGGGGAGCCTGGATAAACCTCCAACACTTAGGTCTGGAGTCGACCTCGGCCTTATTCTCAGTGCTAACCACGCCACACTAATAATACGAACACTAATAACTGCACTCTGACTGCTAATCAAGAGGCCTGCGCGAAAGTGACGACCTTTCTCAGTAATCAGCACCCAAATTCCGTCGTTAGGCTATTCGGAATTGTTGGCTGTCCTTGAAATTTGATCCATGTCGATGGCAACCACGTTTACAAGTAAAAGGATGTACCCGATTTGTTAAAAGGTTTGGTACGAATTATTATGCGATTACGATCGTAAATCTGCGACGGGCTGACATGTTTAACTCAAGAAATTGGGTGGAAACTATTTTCTCGGCGAAACTCTTGGCTGCGAAACAAGTTCGCCGTTGTGTCGAGTCTTCATGTGCCGCCTTTTTATTAATTTCCGAAACGTTTACTCAATTTCGAAAGCTTTTCACCTTTCAGCAATAGCGTGTCGTGCTTTAGCTCCACGGTTTAATGAGATTACCTAATCTCGATTGCTGAAGTTCAATAGGAACTGTAAAGTCCATGTACTACACAGTTGGTGGTATCTTACTAAGCCAATACTTATTGATTATAACCCAGGGCTCGGCGCGCGCGTTTGATATTAATCCGTCATCGAATTTCGCCTATGACGAAACACTAACTACACGATTCCTATCAATGGAAGATGCGCAATGTCAAGGATAATCCGGCTTCGGCCGGCTATCGACGGCCTTCATCTCCTTATCGCCTTACAGGTGTCACAACATACAAACCCAGCTACAAAATCATCAAAACCACCGTCCGAACCCCTGAATTCATTTCATGATCCCGGCGACACTGCTATTCGAAGCGGATCGTTGTTTGATACCAAACTGATGTATTTTCAATCATCCGACGTGTTGTTTTTAACGTTTGATCACTATGTTTCACGACAGGCTTGAGAGTCTTGAGAAATCGATTGGTAAAAACTGTATTACGGAAACGGTGGGAACACTGCGTCGCGGCCTTGAAAACTGAATCCTATAATTCTCCGTAATCGCCAGATTAAAAATTAAGACGAAATGAAGCCGGGGGAAGACGCAAATCTTTTTTTCCCGGGCAAAAACCCAAACAAAATAACCACCTGAGTCGAAGAAAGGCGCATAATGCCATCGCAGATTTAATGGAAAGCGCGAGATTACAGGGCTGATGGGATTTTGCGCAGCCGCTCCGGCCATGCCCGGCCTTGTCGTGGGTGACGCGACGGTAAAAGGGAAGGTATTTATGTCAGAGAAAGTCGGATTAGGCCTTCTGGGATCCGCGCTAAGATGCGCCTTACAAATTTCGTGCGAAGGTATCTCATGAGGATTTTCTGACGGATTACGGATGCTACCCGAGTATATATCGGGCCGGGATTGATTACACGATGTAGAGTTGTGGTTTGCCAATGCGGGAAAGGTGTGCGGGGCTGTCAGATGCTTCCTTGCTGTTGGATTATGGGTGTCGTGCTACATCGCGTGTGACGCGATATCTGGATGTATTCTCGATGGATTCTAACGCAAGATACGCTGATACAGTTTGCCTGACAGCTTGCGTGCGTACGGATTGCTGGTAGGTACCGCGGATACAGTTTTGAATAATACGATTTTTTTGTTGTTCCGGCCGTTAAGCGATGATCATTATGACAATTGTCGCCACAAATCTGCTGTGATCAGTGCGAAAGTGTGGTGCCATTGGTGTGTTTTCGTTATCAGCTGATTCGGATCCGTGCGGTATTTCTGATGGACTAAGCCTGATTTCCGCACGCTGCGTACTATAATCAGATTACAAAAAATAAGCAGTAATATGTTTGTGATTTTTGCGTAATATGGAAGTCATTGTAGTTTGATATTCATAGCAGCGTGCCNGTGTACCTTCCGATTTCNGGCAATTTTTCTGATCATCGTTGAGANGTCCGTGAAACACGGATATATCCAATGCAATGTTGGCACGAACGTNAGTCNCCCTGGCGCGATTGCATGGATTTTGAGTCTTCTCGCTGGCTAGAAACAAAATGGCGGATGACACCTATTATTTTGGCGTCCCTTTTTCGTCCCGCGCCCAATTACCGATCGCGTGAGTACGGCCATTTACTCCTTATCGTATTTTTCCGCGATTAAATTGTTACTAGCCGCGCGATCCCGCGGCGAAAAAATGGCATTTGAGACCGCACCGTGAAATTAACCCTTTCCCGGTCCGGCGATCCCGGTTATTTTCGTATATGTCGGCTCCGGACTTGGATAGTACAAAAATTACGCGATTTGTGAAGTCAACGGTTTTCTTCGTGTAACTTTCCGATATGATATAATCATCCTTTTACCCGATACGTTATATTCACACTGATATCTAAATCAATAGATCGCGTGGTCGCATTGAGATCTACTTATAAACTTGCGTTTATGCGCAGTCAAAATTTGGCGTCCGAGAGAATTTCGTGTGGTATCGAATGCATCAGTTCGCCATTTTAATGTCGACTGCGTTGCAAAGACTCAATCATACCCCGACACGTACCCTAATCTCGACCTTCATCCGACGCTTTTAAGATTTTATCACGTGGTCGTGCCAACGACTGTACTGTCGCAGACGCCCGCTCCCGAGATAACGCTAATTGGCGGTAATCGTCGCCGAAAAGCCGGGTCCCAATTCTTTGGTCTTGCCACTGATAACACGGTTTTGAAGCCTTTTATCTTTTGTTTACAAAGGTGTCAAACACGAAGTGCTCTCGGTGTCGGTGATATGTCGATTCGTGGCCGTACGCCGCACGACTGAAAACGAAATCGAGTGCTTTTCGATGTGTGTTATTTCGTAATAAGTGACCGCGTTTTACGCCTACCGCTAGATGGCGTCGGTGGACATAGTTGCGAACTGCTTCTTTGACTAACTTTAAAATGCGCGCCTTGAAACTTCAGTTGCCGACACAGTGTATGCGATGGAATTCCTATGAATTGAATATAGAGTGAAACTAGATTAGTGATGAATTTCAATTTTCGATTTAATGAGGGACGTTTTGACCTCTCTACGTTCAACAATTCTTGGAAATCTATCAAGATTCGATTCGCCTTTGCGTACCATTCTCATATCAGGTCGGATTAGAGATTCAAATCTTCTTGGCAAGGCGCTAATGGAAGGCGATGTTGCATGTATAGCTGTTTTCTGCAGCTTAGCGCCGAATAATGGATACTGCGCTGTTTGATAACTGAAAATAGCTCTCATTACGCCGGACGATGCGTCGTTGGCGCAGTAAGCGACTGAGGCGTTGTTTGAAAAAAGGTAGACAGCGCTTAATACTGGAGATTCTGTCACATCTGGATATCATATCTAGACCTCTCCATGAGAGGGAAGATATTGGTTTGTTACCAAGCACATATGTTCCGCCTTTTATATTTCAATCCCGGGCAAACTCACCAGGCTAGCCTGCTATGAAATACCCAAGTTCTGAATACCAGAGTTGGTCAATGTATTCAGGGTTGGTACTCAAGTAGGCTTATAGTAACGTTTTAAATATCAATACATGGCAAGTAGAGCTAGTGATTTCCAAGACATGTCGAAACAACATGATTGAAAGGGTGAAAAGTACCCAAGTAGTTTCAAAAATCGTATTTGGTCGAGATGCCGAATACTTTTAGCATGGGCTACTTTCCAAGTCGCAGAGTGCGTCATCCCACGTAAAATGACGAAATACACTGTGAATTGGTGCCCCAATTTTACCCATTTCTCACGACGATTGCATTCGTGAAATTGACGCAAGCTCAGCCCTAAGCCAATGTGTGAAAAGCTAGCAGTTGCGCCTTAAAAACTGTCTTGGCATATAAAAACACCCACTAGAGTAGGCATTGCAAGCAGACAAACGTACTTCAGTACTCCGCAACAGCAGTAGAAGTTCTTTCTACTTTGTCACCGACCACCTCCGCCTAATCCTCATAAGTTCTCCCCGGACGCTCCACTATGCACGACTGGCCAGTCTGTATTTCCGTAAACAAGAACTACCAAACACCGCAAACTGACCGTGTGGTTCCTCTTGTCTAGCACCGTGTCTCGTCACGCGGTTTCTTGATTCGCGGCAGCGAAGCGAAGCAAATTGCTGTTTACATTCACAAGTCGACGGAGATGTGCTTTCATAAACCGACTCGCACTTCGGCTCTCTGATTTCTCGTCGTTATGACACACGGGAACGGCCGAGCCCCGCCTTTTCATCCCGGTGCGCGATGCATAGAAAATGAATTGGGCAAATAGACCCGGGAGCGATGATCAAGGGGTCCCTGCTGGATTAAACCACTTACTGACCGACTCATCGTGGCGATGGTTGCTAGCGATCGCGTGAGAAAGCGCTTCGTCTTATTCTAGTCGCCGAAACACAAGGTAAACGAAAACATAGCGGGCCCCCGCGTCAATTTCCTGTGGTTGTGTGAGGACGATCGTTGTTTCTATGCTGGCTTCGGCAATGTGGAATTTCATGTTTTTTCCGGTGTGTGGCGTAAACACGGTTGTCGAACGTGAGAATTCCAAGCCTTAGTACGATATGTATGTACACAGGTCACGTCCGTTGGATCTGGATTGGCACGTAACGCTGTTACATATCCAATGGCCCAGAAAAATTAGCAGTTAGTACGATATGTATGTACCCAGTGTACACAGGTCATTTCCATAGGATCTGGATTGGCACGTAACGCTGTCACATATCCAATGACCCAGAAAAATTAGCAGTATGCATCTTTGCCGTATGTGGCTCAATGATATCTACTGGAATCGCTTATTATTACCTCTATATTCATAACAAAGAACTTGGGCAAAAATGTGATGTCATATTTCGCTATATGTATGTCCAATTTCCCTGTCCCGGTTGATATGTAATTGAGTCGCCCACGTTAGGTTTGGAATGCGGAGAAAATGAGTAAAGATGAAGAAGCAAAAAATTTGCTATATGGAGGCCGTTTGAAGTTAGCAAGCCGCTTCGTCTGCAATTTGTATAATCTCGGTCACGCTTCCTGCACCGGCTGGTAATTCGACTCCCCTGTCCATCCGAGGTGACCTTTTTTCTGACCGCTTTCAGCCGAATGGCTAGATAATGTGTGGGGTAAAACAAGCTTCGCTTAAATATCGTGTAGGGTTGTGTTTGTTCACTCGCCGGGCGAGGGGAGTCCATCCGATATGATATGCATCTCCTAAAATGCGCGGAACGCTCGAAATGAGTCAAGGCGGCGCATGCAGTAAAGCAGGAACGCGCGGGACTCGTTCTTTGTCGTGGAGAGATTGCTTTTAATCGCGTCGAATTAGGGATTCTTGTAATCGCGTGTGACACCATAAAATCGGAGGCGACCTTTTCGCGGATAGCGACTTCGGTGGTCCGTTTTGACATCGGTTGTCCGCAATTATCACGCCTTGGAAAAGGTGGCTATACTTGCATGAATCTCCTGAAAATAGTAGTTACTCAAATCAGTCTAATGTATGTATGGTGTACGAGACTCGGATATGCAAATTCCCTTTCGGATTATCATCCATAGAGACCCCTGCCGATTTAAGTCATGTCAGCAATTCGGATCACACTGTTAATCTTTCTAATCCGGGGCATGCGTGTCGTCGGTGGTCCAACAGCTTCACATCATTACAGGCTGGAAAATTTCGGCGACCCCTCGCCAGCCTTCGGGCTGCATGGGATTTATTTAAAACGTAGTTGGTTCCGAAATGATACAGAGACTTGGCGGCAGGCGAAAACGACTTCCTCGAGATAATGTAATATACTTTTCTTTCTTAGTTCCCTATTGTCAACTTCGCGTTTTGTGTTGAAAAGCCCGGGGACCACACACAATGCCTTGTGATGAGATGTATTGAAGGGTTCGGGCGAGAATGGAAAACGCCGGCGCGCTCCCGTGCCTTAATCTCTTTGGAAAATAAATCGGCCGTGATCAGAACGGAGGCGTCCCGCTCCACGCCTCAGTTGGATCGATATTAAAATCCCTTCCACACGTACTTTGGTCATGTAGGCTGTGACGTGTGATGTCAAACATGCGGAGACCCGGTAAACCCTTATCAAACAGTGTGTCGTCACTGATGATTGTCCGCAACGTACACAAGTTCGTCGAAAGTTGCCCGCGTACAATGCTGTGTCGAAGATTTGTGGCGATGTGTTTCCTTTGGATGGCTTTCGTGGGAGCCGCGTTACGTGGGTGCGTTATTAAATCTAGGGAAAGCATTTTACGATATCCTACACACCTGGGCTGTTGAGGATGATGAATTTCTCGCCTTATTTACGAAAGCACTGGACAGTGGACCGTGGACCTAGTTATTTCTTCGCCACTTACATCAAGTCGATTACGACCTTGAAACATATAGGTCGTGGCAGTGTAGTTTCTTGGAGTCGATTTTGATTGTTCTAGACTTGAACGAAGGTTTTCCAAAGTGATCTGTTTGACTCGTGTTATCAAATTCTACACGGGATCTTTGCCGTTTCTCGAAGGTGGACCGCGCTACGTTACTGATTTTGTGCCTGGGCTCGTGGCCGAACGAGGCCCATCGTCATTCTCAGGATGAATTGTCGGAATAGCGTTGACTACATATGATTCTGAATTGTGTTCTCCCAGCTCGTGTTCCTGTTTGTATTTCTCTTGTCGGGTTTTGAGCGAGTCAGTAATGCCGTAATTCGCTACGCACGTAAGGAGAGTTTGTTGCTCTGTTTAAGTTGGGGATATTTCCCCACCTTCTGTTTTGGAGGATCAGCGCGTGCGTACGCGGCCACGTCATCTTCCAGCGATCCGTTTGAGATCTTGTTGACTCGCCGTCGTGATTGTTGTCGCGTCTTTCATTAGGCACAAGTGTCAATATAAACTCACGCGCTAATTCGGCGAAGTATCGCCCGTAATGTAGGCGCGGCGCGCATTTGATCCTAAGGACTAAGCCGTCCGTCTGCTTGCGCCTGTCAAGGCGGCAGTCATCTCGCTAATGGCTGAGACGACAATGCCACTTGACTCGAGATTTTCGCCCGTTCCGAACGCTCCGCGTTGAATGATTGCATCGTCTGCGGTTTATCGCCTTATAATATCCGCGGTACTGTGGATTTCGAGTCCTCCCATGAGCTCGTGACGTCTATGAGAAGCATTGACTTTGACAGGGGATATAGGGACGCACAGATATGCACATTCACCACACCCAATACCGTAATGGTAAAAATGGAAGCAGATGTCGCTGAAGCCCCACAGAAGCCATGGCATGGAATGCAGGGACACACAGATACACTTCTCATCCCACCCAAGACCACAGTCTTCAGTCGTGGAAAAGGAGTGATACGTCGCAGAGGCCCACACAAAAAGAGAATAAATGCACCCCATAATACTTTATAAATCATCAGTGCGTCTCTGCTCTTCAAGTCGTGATTTTAATAACGATGACCACTCGTGGTTATAGTGACCAGATTCTCGATCGGTAGTGTGTGGTGTTGTGCACGGACTGGGGCAGACGCAATGATTTGCTTGTAAGAGTGATATTCAAGGCTTCCCTCCGGGTAGTCTGCGCTCCGAAACAGCGTGGAGGGTGAAATTTGGGGTGCTGACTGGATATAACGTTCCGGTTTCTTCGCATAGCCATCGCCCAAGCACCTTGATAGAGCAGACGATATTAAAATTAAGAAATAAAATCAAAACATTTCCTCCTTCCCATGTCATCAGTTGGTAGGACACAAAGGAGAGACACCGTTTTGAATAGAAGACCCTTTTCATG